>VZSF01009952.1:239950-276539 GCA_013398295.1 Chionis minor | reverse complement strand
GGCATAAGAAGCCCCGAGAGGCGGGTGGTTGGGCTTCAAAGGCTGGCGGGCAGCGTCCCCTCCGGCACCGCGAATGTCACCGTGAACACCGCGGTCAAATTTCCTCTTTCCTCTTCCCTCCCGCCCTTTGTCTCCCTTGGGAAGTCATTATCAAAGGGAATTTATTCGCGCAGTATCTCGGGGCCAAAGCGGCGCCCCCCCCCCCCGCCTCCCTGCGAGGGGCAGCAGCGACCCAGCCCCCCTCCCCCCGCCCCCGAGCCGGTCCCGCCTTATCCGCCCGGGCCCGCCGCGCGGGACGGCGATGGGCACTTCGCAGACACTTATCGCTTCCCCCAGGAACCGAATTTGCATGAATATAAATTCATCCTTCTAAATTTGAATGGCTTTGCCCGCAGGGCGCCAAGGGGAGCCGGCCCTGACGGGTAAAGGCGCGGCGCCCGCCCGCGGGCAGCGGCGCTCAGAGAAGCGTCCTCATCCCCAACCGGATCCCGGTCCCGGTTCCCGTCCCGGTGGGCTGCCCCCCTCCGCCCCGGCACCCCCCGCCGCTCAGCCCTGCACCGGCGAGTTTCACGGCGGGCCGGGCGCTGATCGGCCATGGCCAGGCGCAGGCAGGCGGAAAGGCCAGGCTGACGGATGGATCAGGATCGGGACCGGGATCAGGCTGTCTGATCTCAAGTCGCAAAGCCCGTCCTGGGTTAACGACGTTAGAAACAGCTCGTCGACTACAGCCCAGCCCCTCCACAACCCGGCCGTGCCGTGGGATGTGTCCGGAGACCTGAGGGTTGCACTTGGAACCGCCGGGAACGAAGCGGGTCCCGCGCGGACCCAGCCCCGTGAAATCAAAGCCGCGGTCTGCGGCTCCTGCGGTGGAAAAAACCTGCTGAAACTCCGACAAATTAACCAGCCCCAATCCTTCCACACCCCATTTCACTTCCATAAGCAGTTTCGCTGGTTGTACTACCTCCATTCTTAAACTGCTAAGTTGTTTTGAGGTCAAAGTTGGCGTATCGCTTGGATGAACTAGAGATTTTGTCAGAGCTTTTGTCAGCGCTGGCTTTACAAGACCCAGACTGTTCCTATTCTGTTTGTTGGACTGAGCAGACCCCATCTGGTGGCCAGCTGAACATCTGCCAGCTCCATTCATCATTAATCAAAAATGGAAATGTCAGGAATAATGTTTATTCTTCCCCACTACACGGCTGAATTAAATACCAACAATTTGCATATATTGTCTAGTCCTTTTCCAGGGGTGCCTGACCTTTTCTCAAGTGGTTCCCCACTGCGAGGGCTCACCGTGTCCGCGCAGCAGAGTGCAAAAAGGAGACTCTTTTGGGGACTTCCGCAGCACCACCAACTCAACGGCTGCAGGTGAGTTTGCAGAGTTTCCTGACCTAGAGCCTACCCAAGTCCAACGAGAGACATTCACTTGCTTTCCTGGGCAGTCAAACTGTCCCCGATCTTGCTAACACTCTCCCCCACACTGGAGTGTTTGAGGCCGTACACAGATACTTGGCTGCGCTGCTCTTTTTTCCCGGACTTTTCTGGCTCGAGCACAGAAACTACTATATTGTTCTGGGCAATGCACTTAAAAGATTATCAGGCCAAAAGCAACCATTGCCCTCTTCTAGCCTGAACTCATGCGGTCATAAGATTTTCCTAAAATTACTGTCTGCGTGAACAAAACATTTGATTTTGATTTAAAAATACCAGCAACGAAAAATCCACTACAACTCCTGCTAAATACACTATAGCACTTGCTAAATTGTTTCAAGTAGTCAATTATTTTAAACAACTTTTTTTTTTTTTTAAACCTCATTGCTGTGTTTCAGTGCTCTCAAACCTGGATCCTAGATTGTATCACATCCTTGAATGTTAGTTAGGCTAAAGAACCAGCAGCTATCATAACTCCCCATAGGCGTGTGCAAATTGTTAAAGTCATTCCTTAACTATCTCTTTTGATTCAGGCTGCTTCCACAGGAACAAATGTGTTGCTAAGATTTATTTTTTTTTTAAATTATTTTTACACAACAAATACGACAGCACGTATACTCGTTATCTGAAGCACAAACAATGCTACAGAAATTGCCCCCCTCGAAAGGAGCTAAAAAAAGACAGGCGCAAACCGACTTGCCCTTTAAGGCATGTTCCACATTCTTGACCGCGGCTGGGTAGAGCTGATCCTTCAAACAACCAGATGGTTCAAGGGACTTGTAATGGATATGGAACCTTTTGCCCTAAGGTATTAGCACAAATTTAGTCTAGGTAACAACTTACTTTTACTACTGACCATGCCAGGGGTGTTCTCTGGCCTGGAAGAAATTCACTAAGCTATCAGCGTGGTTTCCCAGTTCTGCAATTATCCACATCAGGGAACATCCCCTGAGATAACACTGTAATTGCTACCTTTGTTGGCAGTTACAGAAGAGAGACCAAGGAGCAGAGAGCGAATTAACCTCTTGTGCTTCAGAGGTGGCTTCTCCGGGTAGGACAGTGGCAGAACACCCACCTCTCAAACCCAATTACTTCTGTGGATAAACAGAGGAGGTCACCCTCTACATCATCACCCTTTAATGATCACCACCTCCACTCCAAGAGTTTTAATTAAGCATTATCTCGCCCGTTCAGTTAAAATAAAAAGTAATGAGTCAGCTATGAAAGGTGAAAGTATGCAGTAAGGTGAATGGAAGCTAGAACAAAAAAAGAAATATCTGTGAGTAACAACTCTTTCAGAGAAGTCAATGAGAAAACGCTTCAAAATCAACTAGGTTTCATGTTTTGAAACAAAACAAAACAAGAAAGGTTTCGCATGTTTCTGACAGCACAGGAGGAGTCCACAGAGCAGGGATTACAACTGCTTTCCAAGGGGTAGTGCACAAATCAAAGCCCGTGCCTGACGCAAGCGGGTATGCCCTTCAGGAATTTTAGGCATGGCAACTCGACCATGTATGGTCCTGTCTGCAGGCTAGAGTGCGGGGAGCTCTAGGACATGTTTACACCACCAAGGTCCTTTCCACTTTCAGTGGTCCCAGGTCTACGCCCCAAAGGAGTAAAGAGGCCAGGGTAAGGGAAGTGGTTCCAACAGGGTCTGAGCTGATCTACAGGGAAAACCCAACCCAGTGAAAAAATGCTGGTTCAGTTCCCTGGATTTGCCAAGGGAAAACCAGGACTGTGAGGCTGGACTGTTGTGGACCTGCAGGCTCAGCTGGCAGCTTCGCTCCCTCTCTCTTCTGGGAGAACTGGGAGTTGTGGGCCTTGCAAACACAAAGGAGGTGCATAAACTTGCTCAGCTGGTGCATAAACAGCCTGACCTCCAAGACCACTTTATATGAGGCTGAAATACAAGTGAAAGTTAACGATGTTAACTGTGGACATCCACCTGCATCTCTAGATACTTGAACACCTTGTCAAACCTGGCCCTAGGCCTCCTCTCACAGGCTAAGAACGTGAGTGTGGAAGTACGTCTTCACAGGTGGGAATAGTTTGCACAATTTTACCACTATATATGATCACTAGGAGACACTAGACACCATGGATGCCCTTGAAGCAAAGCTGAAGCCTTCAAGGACCCTAAAGGGCCTCCAGAGGAAGGCCAGCCCTCTGTGCTACTCCATGCCTACAGTTGTAGGTGAAACTTCCTTGTGCTCTCCCTGTTCAACATTGCTTCCTCTTGCCCATCCAAATGGGGGAGTTTGGCACCAACAGCAGATCACCATGTCCTGCTGGGAGTACAGAGGCAAACCAGTGCTGTTACTGGTGTAATGGGACACATCGACTGGGTCGCTGACTGGTGTCTTCCTGTATTTTCTTTTTCAAGACTGCGAAGAAAGGGTACGGAGGCACCACCACATGAGAATACGAATACCTCCAGAATATGAATCTTTGCTAATTTTTAAATAACACTTAAATAACATTTAAAATTGCAGAGAAAACCAGCTCTGTAGGAGACAGGCAGGTAAAAGACAAGAGACGATATGCAATGGAGAGGGGGAGATAGGGGGCTTGAAAGGAAGTGCACATATGAAATGCAACAAGTAAAAAAATAGGGAAAAGACAACAAATTAAAAAGTAAATGAAAATGTCCGATGGAAATATTAACACCAGATAACAAATCATGAGACAATCAGGTGGCACTAGACAAATAAATACAAGAAATGCTCCTTTGTGTTTTCACCCACCAAACTATGGCACAGGGAGCTGGCAAGGCATCCAGCGAGCGGGCATCAAGCAGGGAAACAGTGCCTGAACGGCCCGCTATGGAGAGCTGCACCAGCTACTGCTGGCCTGAGGACTGGCCAGCATCAGCTACTGCGTGTTGGGAATGCACGTCTAGAGGAGGTTTATTTTATTTCCTTTTCTTAGTGCTCCCTCAGCTGAAGACCAACACACCTTTTAAAACCACGATCCCACTTTGCTTCAGCAGCAAAGATTTAAAGTTTCATTAAAATGCCCTTCCTTGTGGATCGGGCTAGGACTTGCTCCTGAACCAACAGGTCTGTTGCCGTATCTGGAAACTCTTAACCCCACAGGCTTTTCTGAAGACAGCAATCTTGATTTTATCGTAATTGGCTCCGCACAGCCCACAGTCACGCAGGGCAGGGGTAGCCGCCCGGGTGCCCGCAATACCGCCGCAACCACCAGCTGACGGGTGTGAGTGGGGCTCTCCTACCCACACCGACACCCGCGGTTAATTAGCGCCCCATTTCCCAGGCTGCACAAGGCACGACAAAGTGCGTTGCAACAACATGCGCCTGCAACGCGTTGCCGGTAGCAGAGGCTGACACAGGGTGGAATCGCTGCCTGGGTTTTTAATAACACCCCAGCACAAACACCATTATGCAACGGGGAAGGTGTTGCAGAGCTGGTGCTAATGCGCTGTTTGCTTATTGAGGGACTTTTCAGCCAAGTATTGTGCCAAAGCCTGTGTGGATGATGAATGATGTCACTCTTATCTGTGTCAAGCTCCCTTCTCAGGCCTTGCCTCTGAAGAACTCCTCACTATTTATCTAAATTGCTTTGGAAATTGATTTAGATTAAAATAGGAAATGGTGCAAACTCTGTGTGGCTCTTCCACTATGACCCATACACACACACACACATGAAGAGAGACTCACCCCAAGAGTGGGGTATCCATGTAAAGAAACAAATATTTAACCTAGTATCTAAACAAATACTTTAACTAATATTTAAAACCAAATTTCAAACCCTTCGTGAGCACAGCTTTGTTGCATGAGTAACGCTCCGCTTACACTCAGTCTGCCCTGTCACTGGCGATGCAATTTAACAGCCTGAACTTAGGAAAAAACCAGGTGATCGAGTTTAAGTGAAGGCAAAGTTTGACATGGAGGATTACTACTACTGCTGCAGCACTATATCCAGAGAAAACAAAACCTGTTTTAAGCCAAAGATGAGATTTGCAAAGGTTTG
This sequence comes from Chionis minor, assembly GCA_013398295.1. NCBI lineage: Eukaryota > Metazoa > Chordata > Aves > Charadriiformes > Chionidae > Chionis > Chionis minor. The sequence goes on along the minus strand of VZSF01009952.1, from coordinate 271,115 downwards.
TGGTAACCTGTTCTTGCTTAAAATTGGCAGGGGGAGGGAAACTCGGCAGTCACCGAAACACGTAATGAGCAGAGTGCTACGTTGCCATTTTCTGTAAGCCATACCCACAGCGCACTACAAATAGAGGGGAAGAGAACAATGTTTAGATTAACTATTAGTTTATTTTACCAAATTAATCTCACAGGCCATCCTCAAGGCAGACAGTGATGCAAGGAGGATGTAAAAATTGTCAGGGGGAAAACAAGATGCATTACAACTTTATTAGCTTTCTTTAGTAGAGCAGTTGCAGGAGAGAAAGAGAGACTACCAGATTGATGAGACATTGCCAAAAAAAAAGGCAAGCATTTCAGTCTTTTGCATAGAAAAATCAATGGCTAAATAATTATCGCAGCCAGGTAAGCCTGGGAACAGTCCTCTCACTTCTTGCTGAGCAAACAAAAAACTTAGTCTCAAAGCTGGGCAGGCTTCTACCCCAGCAGAGGTTTATTGCGCTTCCGTATCTGTTCGGTTCATGCCCTCTGCCACTACTGTTACTGTAGTTTTCTTGATTTTTATAGGGTTTCCTATTCTTCACGCCTAAGAAGGCTTGTCATGGGCTACGCAGCATCCAAATGACACCCTGACTCCAGACACTAAGGCATTGTTTTACAATGAGTTTCCATGCTCTAAGTTGTCATTGCCTTAAAACAAAAATGATACTCAAATCTCCTCCTTCTCTATCTTGATCTCCCCAACCCTGAAGGAAAAAAAAAAAAAAGAAGAAAAAAAAGAAAAAGGAGAGGAATAAGAGAAAGACCTCCATCTACCAAGTTCCTTTATAAAAGCCATGAAGGCTTCCCCCTCATTCCCATGTCTTTCTTGAATGCATTACAAATCTCCATGAGCTGGCATCTTGCTAAAAAAAATTCCCACTGTGTTGTTTCCCAATGGAAGTGCTGTAATGTAACCCATTACACTAAAATGGCCATCAAACTGGCCCCCATTTACATGCCTGGTCAAGTAAAAGTCAACGTGAAGGGGGTTTTGCCCTTAGTACAAACTCCACCTTACTAACATTAATTTAACTGTGTATGAGCAAATAAGATGCAGGGTTTATGCTTGCTGCCTCTTTTCTAGCAGGGTTATGATTCAGCCCGTTTTCTGGGAGACCCAAACAGGCTTTCCGCTTAACAGAGCAAGGAACGCCGATTTGGGAGGTTACATACTTTCTTTTTTTAACTTTTATTCCCGCCTGTCTTTTTTTTTTTTTTTCATTTCTTCCCTCCTCACCCCCAAGTATGATTAGTTTTTCTCTGCTGGTTTAGCTCCCAGAACTGGTTTACGGCAGGATGAGTTGAGAGCAACTGTCAGCATTTGGGAGGGGACGGGAGGAAATGGTCCCACTCCTGGTCAGTAGCTAGCTATTAGAACTACATGGGTACATCAAAACCACATCAAAAGGCAGCCAGGGAAGATGGCTTCACCAGCACTTCTCTCAGTTGCCTGCCAAGTGCCCTTGGGATTATGGACACACAGGGATGAATTGAGGAGAAAGATTAGTCAAGAAATGCTAGATGACGTAAAAAACCAGACCTAGTAGAGTCACAGTCCAGAGACATTTCAGAGTCAAATTTCTCCTCCAAGTATTCCCTCCACCACAGAGCTAGATGCTTAGGATGAGGCTGTTGGAGACATAAAAGCACTCCTTTCCTTCTGTTTATCCCCACTGCCCTTGAAATTTAAGGCTAAGTGAAGTACAGTGTCTGTTCAAGATGACAGTTACACCTGGTTTTCAGTAGGATCTCAGTTAAATATTCAAATAGAAATCAAGTTAATTATGTTCCTTAGCTAGCAGTCGTTACTCTTTCCACACCAACTGGCAAGATATTCAATTGTAACTACGACAAGGTAAAAATCAGTTCAAGTTCCCTAAATATCACGCTTTGCCTCATCACCCATATGACAGTACTATAGACAAGTCTGGAGCCTCCAACACATATGCATTTCCTTAACTGCATTTATAGAAATGTTTGCAGACTCTTATGAATATATAAGCAATATATGGTCCCTTTCAACCTAAACCATTCTATGACTTTCAAAGCAAAAGACTTTAGATTATTCATAATAATGAAAATCCTTATGTATGAAGCACACAGTACAAAGAAAGACTGTTTTAAGAACACTCAATTGGTACCCTTGACACGAGTGACCTTTGCACAAGCATCCATTTATCCTTAAGTCCTTACGGTACTGTCAGCTGCTGAAACAGCAACCGCTTGACAATACCTGACACCTGAGACTCAGCTGACAGTCCCTGCGCTTTAAGCTACACCCACCTGGGCTTGCCAGAGTGTCCCAGCTTTTCTCACCGGCTGGCTCAGGAGGATGGATTCCTTCAGATGCATAGCCTACTTTTGAAAGGGTACCAGAATTTAATGGAAGTGAACAGGTGCTAATGCAATCTGTGGCCATAGACAATGCATGCTTCTAGAACAGACAATACTCCCTCGCTCCCCCATTTTTAAGAATACATTTACATTCAAGCGCTGTGAAGTGAAGCATTTCACCATTGCTATGGGTTCCAACACCAGAGGTTGAGGGAATCTGCTCAAGTGACAGGTCACTCTCACAAAGCCAGTTCAAGATTAATTTCTTCAATTCTGCAGTTTCTAAGGAAAAAGTTAAATTGTTTTCAGGATGAGCCAGCAGAAAAACATGCAACCTTTCCACTATATAAAGCATCTGTACCTTTTAAACAGGTTTTGAAAGCAAATATTTGAGATAGTGATGTGAACTCAAGGCAAAACCCTAAATTCTAACAAATCAGCTTTTGTTAAGTAAAGCCTGTGAATATCAGATCTACTTGATGACTTCAGATTTGTCTGACAGGTGATTTGTCAAGACACAGCATTTTTCCAGGTCTGACAAATGGCAATCTTCACATATAAAGTCATATAAAAGTCCTGAGTATATTCATGTATGTTTAGTGTTAAGTTTTTGACAATTAAGTACCTTTAAACTTGCATATTTTCCTGACTTGCTTTCTTGTGTGCAACAATTATCGCTGAGAAAGATTAACTCTCAATTAGTAAGCAGAAGAAAGATGAGAATAAATGTTTCACAAGAGCCATATACACATGACTCTCCAGATTGATGTAATCTTTGGATTTTTGTGTGACACACACATCCCTCCCTCCTCAGTCATCATCTACTTTCTCTTCAGTGGTATTCCTTCATAATTCCCCTTCCCTGATATGCAGAAGTAATGAGTCAGTGATAATTCAGCGATAATTACATTGTTTTTGTAAATGCAATCTATTGACAGCTGTCCTGGACTTTACTTTCAACATCATAACAAAAACTCCAGTCTTCTGAAGGTACTCTGAACCTTGCACCAGGCAAGTTTTAAAGCAAGAAACCCATCTTCCAACAAAGAGCAGGGTGGGTATTTGGGCAAGAATCACTTTTTAGGTTTGGACAACTGGTGGAAGCTTCATTCACAGAAAGAGGACCTTAACAGATTACTAATGGGCACATTAAAAAAAAAAAAAGGCTAAAAGGTTTAAAAAGATGATCTAGCTAAATTAGCTAAACTTTCATTAAGAAGACTTTAGCTACAGAACGGACAATCCTGACCTGGCTTTGAGCGCTGCCACTGCTGTCTCAACCAACTTGGTGCCATTATGCAGTTGGATTAGAAAGTCCTTCCTCATTCTGTTCTCGGCGTGCTGATCAGATAATATCTAAAATTTGGCAAGACTTAGTTACCATGCAAAGGTCCAGAGAGGTGCCCGCTCAGTGGGAGTGAAACCAGCTCTCACAGAATTTTATGTAGCTGGTTTGCACCACATTAAACTCAGAAAATAATAAACACCCATAACCAACCTGGACTGGCTCCGTCTCGGGACCACAGAGCCTAAAGCGTTACTCAGCTTCCTCTTGTAAATGAGATTAAGGCTGGATTTATTTCTTCACTACACATCACACCAGGAAGACTACTGGTAGAGACATCTGCCTAGCCAAAACCAGCTTGTAGTGTAGGATCAGAGGCAGGTACTGGCACTGTCTAAAGTACCCAAGTAGATGATCACTTGTTAAAATTGCAGCTAGATCAACTAACTCTTGCTTCATACCAGTAGACTACATCACCATAACCGCCTGATTCTTCAAGATGTGAATGATCAACCGGTGCCAGCTGAGCCACTGCGATGACACACCTGCGAGAGGGACAACAGACTTTGCGAATGAGGAAGAGGAAGAATGCTTGGGGGAAATGCAAGAGGGCGGCTAGTACTCTACAGCCTAGATGCTAAAATAAGATCCTCATACCTAACTATGATCTTATTACTCAGCTGCCACAACTGCTTTGGACAGGCCAGCTCCCCTTGATTTCTCCAATCTACAGAAGACAGTGGAGCTAATCTAAAAAGGCCAAAGAACTGAATCAATACGCTGATGCTTCCAGCAGTGGACTTTCAATAGAGATCTGTTACCACACCGTGAAAATGGCTGAGGTAAGTTTAGGAGACGCAATTATTTGTAGCTTTTATCCACTAAGCCTTGTAAGTCTCTCAATGAAAATTCAAGAGCATACGTACTTCAACTTCTGTGTGAAGTCAATAACTTCACAAAAGACAAACAGTGGAACAAGCCATTCACATTTTGTACTATCAACAAATAAATGCTGGAGAGCGAGTTTTTGGATCCAGCTATTACCTCTAATTACACCTATCTCTATGAATAAATGAAAACTAGTTTGCATTTTTCCCCTGATCATTAGCCTCATTTACATAAGCGTTATGAGGCCAGTTCTTTATCCATTAGCGTGAATTAAGCGCTACCCTGCTGGGCGCAGGACTGTTCAGACATGCTGACTGCGGAGCAGCTGCTCTCCTCCTTTGGTATTGAATGTTGATTAGCATCATAGCACATGACACACTGCAGGGCATATCGTGTGTCACACCACAGCATACAACATTTAATGAGAACCCAAAGCAAATCCCATCGTTTAGAAAGCCAGTCTCTGCTCTGAACAGCAAGGCCATAATTAACCACATGGTCTGTCTTGGGATAGACTGAATCCCTCAAACAGAGGGCATTCGATTTTTGGGACAATGCTGACCACCTCAGCCAGAGCTGTATGTTTTCCTAGTTTTTCTAAGCAGTAGCACCACTGCCAAATAATCAAATCTAGTCAAATTTTCCAGCAAGACAGGTGTACGTTACCCTTTAAATTCTGATCTGTGAGACAGAACGAAGCTTCTGTATCATTAGACCTATACAGAACATTTAAAGAAAGACATAGCAGATATGAAAACAGAGTGCACAATACAAACACAGTTCCTTGAATACGGATCAAAGTTTGTATTACCTTCCTGTGACTACTAACAGATCTCCATCAAAACCTTCACATGCTTTATCAGCTTTCCTCCTCTGAAAGATCAGTTGACAACACCTTGTCTTGTAAAGACCCATTACTTATTTGAATGTTACTTTGGCAACAGTGCATCATTGTATTATCAAGATTTCACTACTTTGACACTATCAAATAGCGGTAAAGAAAAGCTTTTCACAACAGTGGAGAAATTAATGTCACACTGCTCAAATTTGCGGAGAAACTCTGGTTATTTTACAAGAAAGCATGTCTCATGGTAAGGGGTAATGATGCAAGAATGCTGAAAGCACTGCAGCCTCAACTCATCCACAAAGCAGCATCCATGAAATACTGACAACAATTAGCTTAGTTTGTTCTGAATGACTGGAAGTTGATTAGCAAAGGTTTCAGCACGCACATCTCTTCTCTAGAACACCAATACACCAACTGAATCCACTTTTCCAGCTAAATAACCTGTTTTGCTCTGCACAGCTTGCTCTTGCTTCTAAGCACTGATGTAAGCAAACCAGGAGAATCCCTCTGGGGAAAGCAGGCCAAGTTTGGTCACAGGAGCTGATATAATTACTATCATAGTTGTACATCTGTTTCAAAGGGCAGAGCTAGAACCCTCATACGAGAGGTGTTAGAAGAAATTAGACATCGTTAATCAGAAAAATGATGAAGAAGCATAAAACAACCTGCTGCTTTTTCTGTGCTGTTCACGCTACAGTCACTTTGTAGAATATCATAGCATTAATGACAAGGGGACAAAAAATTTTACATCTACAGCTCAGTCGATGGAAATAGCTAAGAAAGGATATGTCACCTCTGTATTTGAAAAAATAAAGGAAAAAACCCCAAACCACAACATGTCTCCAAATTGCACACTCTCTTCTTTTTCTTCTCCCACAACTCCAGGGCACACAGACATTTTTCAGATCTGGTGGAGAGAACACACTTTGTATTAAAAAAGGCTGGGCTTTGTATTAAAAGTGGTCTTGTCTTTTAAACTGGTAACAGACGTAGAGATCATTATAAGCTAGGTTCCTGTTCTTGATGGCATCTGTCTCCCTCCCCATGACATTAGAGAGACTCTCTGCTGGAATATTTCAGTAAAGAGTTAGAGATGATGCTACCTCTGCAAGAGTATTGCGAGGCAGCAGTGCCCAACTTTTTTTCTGGACAGACCACTGATCTCATTTCAGTCTCAGAAAGGGTTACCCATCGCATAGTGCCTCCTCATCCCGGCTCTTCTTCATACACCCCAGATTCACTTCTCATGGACTGCGTACGCAGGATGATCTACCCACGTATTTATCTTGTAGGTGCAAAACGGTGTTCTGGGGACTCCTGGCTTGCCGTCCCCTTGGAGGCGGGCAGTCAGCCAGAAAGGATGCCCTCAGGAGCAGACCGAATGGCCAGCTCTAGTATGCAGATCACACCGAGCACTTCTGCTAGAGGACAGCGCTGACAGCCTTCAACCCCCAGCCCAGGGGCCACTGGAGAGCACTCACTTTGGAGTACGGGTCAGGAGGACCAGCAAGACATGAGCCAGTAGCTTTCAGCACAGCTGCAGCCTACGCAGTACCAAATACAGCCAGCCACTACAGACAAGGGACACTTGGAATACCTCAGCCCTCCTTGAACAGGAAGGACGCTCCAGCGTCTCTGCGCTAGTAAATAACACAGGGCCAGGGCGGAAGCTCAAGCCACAGCCTGCAGTCACCTACACCGTTTCACTGATGGTACACTCCATGGCGTGGTTCTGAGCAACTGGGCACAGCCTGTGGGATGTAGGAAAGGCCATGGACCATGGATCTACCAGGCAGGCCAGAAAAGAGTTAGGTCTGGGTTTCTTCACCCTCCCTCGAGCTCTAGCTCAAGGAGGCTTTGAACCACTCAGCCCATGCTTTCAGGCAGTACCCCCATGCACGCAACACCCACTCTCAGCCCCCCGATGAGTATTTCAGAGACACTGCATGGAAAAAGAGATAATCCACCAAAGAGCAATGCCTCTACAAGGGGCGTGTGCGTGGTGGGGCGGGCAGCGCAGCGCAACTATGGGCAAGGGCTGCACAACATGGATTTGGGCAGCCTGGCATCTGGTCTCGGGCCAGGGCACCAGTTCCTGCTAAATGAAACACTGTCCAGACAAATGTATTCTTGGGCTTCTGAGAAATCTTCCACTAACATGTTTAAAATATGAAATAGCAGTGTAACTGCTGCCTTCCCTCAATTTTTAGGCTTATATAAGTTCCCTTATAAAACAAAATTTTGGAACTATGATTTACTCCAACCTGATTGCCGGCAGTCTTTACAAATTCAATGCAAAACATGTATGTTATAAAATACTTTTAAAAAGTCTTCCATCATTTGGAAACTTTTTGATAGAATCCAATTTTGAATAAAAATAGCTTTTAGCTGTACACATTTGAGAAGCAAATGCAGAAACACCATTGTTACAAGACTGAAAAGAAAACAAAATTGAGAGATTTGAAATTAATTTTTGAAGTTACGATGATTTTTTTTAATGCATCTTCAAGTTATAAACGGACTCTAGTTTAGAATGAATGCAAAGAAGCAAAGAGACTTTCAATGTCACTCACACAGACAATTTCAGAGAATACTGCTGTTTTCAATCATGTTTAACAGTGTTAATTTTTTCTCATTATCAGCAAAACAAAGTAAGTACATGCTGAGGATAAGGAAACAGCTTTGTTTGTCTTCAAAATCATGTGCTTACCAGAACTAAACCATGTATTTGCCATATGTCAGCCCCTGCCCCCTTCTTTAAATTACCAATTCATTAATATAGCACAGCAGTGCTATATTGTTAGCAAGGAATAGAGCACATTTTAAAGAGCAATTAAGTGGGACAAAACTACTTGGAGAGAAAGGTTTTCCACTGCAGCAGTGTCTTAGGGAGACCAAAGTGGAAACCTGACGCGAAGGAATGTCAGCCTGAACTTGCTGAATTTGTGCTCAGAGCAATGTTTTCCAACTGTCCTCCCGCCCCCACCCCCCGCAATGGCAACAGCTTCCCACATCGTTTCGCAATATCCTTCCTCACAGTTTCCTTTTGTTCCATAGGTCATCCATGAGATGGATCTGTTCGGATCGATATATTCAACAGTGCCTTATCCTCTATTATTGTCTCAAACTTTGAAACTCAAACCATCTGTATTTGATGCACAGGCTGCCAGAGACGGCGGCTTTGCCAAACAGATTGCACAGGCTGAATCTGCAACGTCCCAGTCCAGAACATGCGAAGACGACTCAAAGACTCCCATGGATGACAGCAGCCTTCCTTACAGGACCCACTGTGGTTTTCTGGGGTGGTCAAACTGGAGATATCAATAGTTCAGCACAGTCACACAACAAGGCTCAAAACCAGGTCAAGTCTGAATTTTATTTTCCTTCTCTTTGCTTTTTTGGTACTGGGATTTGAGACGAGTCGTCTAATGGCTCAGTTTTATGGCTTAGAAAGAAAAGCCTTGAAAAGCTTGATCCCTGCTTTAAATGAAAGCAGATTCTCACTGGCACAGAAGAAACCCAGTGCTTAACAGTGTTTTGCTTGCAAACATTGTTGTGTTGTTAAAACAAATACTATCATTTTAGAGACAAACGTATCTATGAAGTTTAATGTAGAAGAGGGCATTTATGTCCATAGTGAAAAGAAAAAAGTTTGTTAAACATATTTCCTAATTTTTTTTTTTAAGAGGTAACATAGAAAGTTTTTTTCAATCTGTCCAATAAAGATGCTAAGACTATCCTCACAACTCCTTTCCCTTGGGAGTTCGGATGCTCAGCAAGTTTGCCTCTTAAATCAACATACATTTGTTATTTAAGTTATATTGTCATTGCTTCCTTTCTGTACTCCTGAGAGTGTATGTCATGGCTATTCCTTCCAAGCCTGGAAGCAGCGTCTTTAAAGTGTGAGTATTAGATTATCCACAAACTTACCAGAACTAGAGAGAAAACACTTTTGCTGCATAGAAAGACTGACAACTCTAAACATGCAACAATAAAAACCAAGACCTGATAAAAATTCCATTACTTGCTTATCTGGAGGGATTCTTCCCAGTTCAAAGGGTCAATTTCCCAGCAGGGCACCAGCGCTTATCAGCTAGCTCTGCTGAGCCTTTCAATTGCAAAGAGAAGTGTTGCCTCTAACTGGCATGACAATGGCACTATTAAACAGGCACTTCAAAGATATAGATGTTGTAAATGCTTTGATTTTGCCAAGTTCTCTATGCCATCACTATCCAACAGACTTTTTCATGCAGAGGTCACAGTCTTCACCAGGCAAATGAAAAGCAGGTAATAAAATAAGTCGTGTGAAATGCAGGAAATCCATCACGTGCCTCTACTCCCAAAGCATATCCCCATGTTTTCCTAGGTAGAGAGAAGCCTGTACCTGAGAGAGAAATGGAGCTACTATAGTATGAAGTTCAACTGCAGCAGGGAGCTGGGGCCAGTATGACTTGCTTATATCCCACAAACCTGCAACCCTCCTTCCCGCAGGAGAAAACACGCAGACAGTAATATTACTGAGGAGAGCTTGCAGGAGTGGCCGTTCGGAAGAGCAGATCTGTTGATTAGCTGCTTGTCTGACACACCAGCCTGGACTCATTTTAAGCTGGCTGCGTAGGCAGGAGAGCCACTGCTACCCTGGACGATTAAAGAGACACAGGGTTTGTTTGTTATCTTGCTGGATGGAATGAAGGCGAGGAGAATGGACACAGTCAGCGTGGATCGCCTGGTCATTCCCCGGTTATTACAGGATCATGTGATATAGATCACACATGTCAAGGTGCGTTCGCGGTCATCCAACATCTGCCAGTTTGCATCAGCACTGGATACACGAACCTTTATCTAGATCTTAGATGACTAGCCTCAGCCCTTTCCCAGCATTTGATCTGTGACCTTTCCTTGCACATAAACCATATGTTTTAAGTAAAAGTCTCCTGCCCTGAGCAAGAAGTTTGCACATCATTCATCTTTTAAAATTCCTTTTCACTTAGCTCTCTCCCCACTTTCTTTGGAGCAATGTCCCAGAGTCCCAGCCTTGTTTTTTCAGGCCAACCATCTGCTTGGATGGAGCAGCATCCTTTGGAAAGGGCTCTGCAATCTCTTTCAAACGTCTGCAGTGCAGTCTCCTTTGACCTGTTAGCTTGTAACCCTTGGGAAACCGGTAACAAGATGTGCCAGAAAAGATCGCAGCAGCAACCAGCTTCACTTTCACATGAATGAGGACATGACAGGAAGCTTTTCAACCCAAAACATTTCCTGTCTGATCAACAGGCCACAGTTTACACATTGGAGTAAACATGTGACCCATGGCAAGCCAAGGCAATCTACTCTAACACACATCTGCTGAAAGCACAAACAGGCTATGATTAAATTAAGTTTTAATTCTAAAAAGCAGTTTAAACTAACTCGGATAGGGGTTAGAGTCAATCTTCACAGAAGGAATTACCCTTTTTCTAGCTTTCTCTAGCTGCTCTAGTTCCCTTCAGAAGGGAAAAGGAAACTTTCACCTGGACGTCCCTTGCTCAGTTTATGCAGCTATGGTTAAGAAGGGCATGGGATGCAAATGAAAGCTATTGTATTATCACCCCCGAGCAAGTTACACCATACCAGCAGAGCCCCTCATACTCCCCACCTGTCCCAGCAGCAAAGCTGTAAGAGCAATTTACACCAACACATGACATCTCACAAAGGCTGCAGTTCCCCTGGTTTAGCCAACAGGCAGCAACAGAAGTATTCCCAGTGCACAAGGCATGTTGCAGTTTTAATAAAATTGACCACGGCAAAACAAAACCCTCCTCTCCACTGCCCACAGGCTGACATGGATGTAACACGCAAGTTATAAACAGTTTTGTCTTAGGGCTTTATTCCATCTCGGCTAATGTACATTTCCGTACCCTCTCTTTCCATGCCCCCAGCAGCAACGTAGTACAGCATGTGGTTGTGACTTGCACACACATAGTCTCGCTTCCTCTCTTTTGTCCTCTCCCTTCCACCTCCCTTCTACTGCATTATCTTTTAATTAGCCACAGGAGTACAGCACAACACACTGTTCTCTGATCTCTTAGATGATCTTTTATCTGTAAACATTAGCACCTGCCCTTCTCTCTACGAGGACCAATCTTTCCAGAAAGAACATGCTTTTCAGAGAAGAAGAATAAAGATAAAGACGATCAAATTGGAAGAACTAGCTAGGAGATGTTTTAAACATTTATGCTAGCAACACCTAATAAAAACACTGGTCTTGTTTCCATCAAATACATTCAGAAAGGACTCTCTCAAGGCTTAAAGGCAAGCAGCTGTGCATAACCTACCAGGTGAGCACGCTTACACAACCAGCATGCCCACCAGCCGTCCCTTCTCTAGAGCTGGCTGGTTTCTTTAGCCTTCAACACTTGAGTGTCAGAGGCAACCTGTAGAGATAAGTCTCTGTGCCTCTGTAAACATGTTGGTTTAGGTGTACACACATTGAAATAGAAAGCATTACAATACCAAGCCATGTACCTTGGCCCTATCAGCTGTACTTCCCAGCCACGCGCTGCATTACTCTGCTGGAGGAAGCCCTAAACCTGCGCTCCAGGAAGGGTTTATTATTCCAACAGTTGCCAGCAGCCATCCAGCCATTTCCCTCCATTAGCAATTAGATGCAATGTATTAATTTCTCCCTTTAGAAGAAATGCTAAGCCATTATTAGTGAAAAATGATCCATGATCCTCAGGGATCTAACAATGTTAAGTAGGCTTTACAGAAAGAAAAAAAACTAGTGTTAAGACTTCAAGTTTAGTAAGTACTACAGGAACTCCAGAGCCATGAGGTTCCACCTATAATGCACACGCCTGTTTAAAACAAGTCTTTTACAGGGCATTTAATCATCATGCCATCGTACACTGGTTTTGACAAGTTTTATAGCAGAAAACTATGGGATAGCAGGCTAAGATGCACATGTAATTCTTAACTCAAGGAGAACAGTTAATTTAATGCCACTCTTCCAACGCAGGGACCTGACTGACAAAACAGCTCTATGATGAAAAGCTTAGTTAAGATCTCCCTAGTTAATGGCTCTCCTTGACAACACTGCTTTAGCTGCTGTGCAACCTGCCATTTTGTAGCTTTACTTGAGGAAAAAGAAACAAAACATTGAAATAAGATTTTGCAGTGTTCAACTTCTCCTGAAACATCTCTTTATTGGACTAAGATACAGGAATAAGTATTTATTAAAAATACCACACACTTAACTTTATATTGTAACATACAAGCAAGCCGAGATAGCCCTGGGAACCGAACAAAGCAGGATTTGATATGTAAAGGTTTATCAAAAACTGATGGATTAGGTTTTCTAAATAGTTACTACTGATCTAGAAGATCTGATCTTTTCATTAATGTCATTATCTTAAGTTACTCCATCATCACTCATTTGGGTTTTCTCACATTGCTCCTCACCTTCTAAGCGTGTCTCCCGAAGAAAAGTCTTGTTGGAAAGTTCATTTCGTGGTATTAGTAAGAAGAAAGTTTTATACCGTCCTTCGCAGTTCAAGGTTCGCAGTTGACCACTTGTTTCCTGGGAGATGCTTCAAAGTAGACGACCAGGCTAGTCCATCCAGAAGTCTAGGGGGTTCAAAACTTAGATGTGATTCCAAATGGAGTCACTGAAGAAAAAAAGGTGTTAGGCAACACACCCTTTGCTATATAGCTACTGGGCTCCTTGCCAGTCATAGCTCAAGAACCAGTACTCGAAATGGTAAGATACAGAGAGTTACCACTGTCTCAGACCGGACCCCTGAGCGCATGCATCTGCACCGATGTGCGTGCCTACACCAAGCAAGAGAACAGAGATTCATGAGCTAGTGGAGACTCGGGCTCATAAATCCTCATGATGCAGTGCAGCTGGATACGCAGCTTGGGCCAGCAACCATATAGCTGCATTTACACAGTTCTTGTGCCGCTGAACTTGGATGTCTCTATTGCGTTCTCCCCCAGCTTCTGTTTCCAAGGAAGTGCATGCAGCCAAACTGGGAAGTCACATCTGGGGTCTAGAAAGGCTCCAAGTCAAAGCTGACAGGATGAATCACCATCTTCCAGCCAGCTAAAGGATGGAAGAGATTTAACAACCAACCTCCTTCCCCTTCCCCATCCCTGTCCCCCTTCCTAACAAGCAGCTGTGATAACCCAGGAGCAGGAGGGATTCAGGTGAACAGGAGAGCTAATGCAGACAGTCTGGATCTGGAAACAGATGCTCACCAAAGGAAAAAAAGATACCAAAGGAAAAAAAGATACCAAAGGAAAAAAAGATACCAAAGGAAAAAAAGATACCAAAGGAAAAAAAGATACCAAAGGAAAAAAAGATACCAAAGGAAAAAAAGATACCAAAGGAAAAAAAGATACCAAAGGAAAAAAAGATACCAAAGGAAAAAAAGATACCAAAGGAAAAAAAGATACCAAAGGAAAAAAAGATACCAAAGGAAAAAAAGATACCAAAGGAAAAAAAGATACCAAAGGAAAAAAAGATACCAAAGGAAAAAAAGATACCAAAGGAAAAAAAGATACCAAAGGAAAAAAAGATACCAAAGGAAAAAAAGATACCAAAGGAAAAAAAGATACCAAAGGAAAAAAAGATACCAAAGGAAAAAAAGATACCAAAGGAAAAAAAGATACCAAAGGAAAAAAAGATACCAAAGGAAAAAAAGATACCAAAGGAAAAAAAGATACCAAAGGAAAAAAAGATACCAAAGGAAAAAAAGATACCAAAGGAAAAAAAGATACCAAAGGAAAAAAAGATACCAAAGGAAAAAAAGATACCAAAGGAAAAAAAGATACCAAAGGAAAAAAAGATACCAAAGGAAAAAAAGATACCAAAGGAAAAAAAGATACCAAAGGAAAAAAAGATAATGTTAGAAGTGCAAAGCTGTTTAAGGGTAAATTTCAAATAGGACTTTCGTGTCCTTGACAAAAGTCAGAATAAAATCAGAAAAGAATGTTGCTTTCAGTGTAACCTTTGTCATGGTCTCGCCAATATTCAAACACCACCAATCTATCAAATAGCCTAAAAACGATACTGAAGCTTTATTTTAATGACGTCCAATGGGATAAATAAGCAGCACAGTCAGCACTGGCAGTGTTGGGAAAAAAGCCAACACCAACGCAGCAGATTGAGCTGGGATTCAGAAATAGGGAGGAAAGCTTCTCAGGGAGGCCTGTAGCCCTAGGCCAAAACACAAGGCACTGCAACACAGAGCAGGGAAGGGAAGGGAAAGGAAGGGAAAGGCAACAGAAGGCAACTTCCATTAAGCTACCTAAATTACTGAACTACTTACAGGGAGTGAAGAGTACTGGGAAGAGAGGTCTGACCACGCTGTTTGAGACTGCTTTCCCTTCCCTTTTTTTTTCATATTAAAGAGTCAATATTGAAGCAAAACAACCACATCTTATTTGCTTTGCCCACTTGAAGCGTTTTCCTTTTGAGCACACAGAAGGCCGGACAGTGAAATACCACCATACTGTGCTTTCACTTCTGCTCCCCATACCCGGCTGTGCTGGTCTGGAGGACCCTGATCCTCCAGCAGCGCTGGGAGATCCCAGGGCAGGGGAGAGGCACAGCAGGAGCGGGATCCCTAACAGCACCTGCACTTCCAGAGGCTGCCCATGCAGTGGAGACATTGCTGGGGCAGAGCCACCTTCCCCCAAAAGGCAGAGCTTTCAGAACAGCAAGCCAGAAAGCCGTGGTACACCATGGTTAGAGAGGACGGGCTGCTCTGTGGAAAATGTACTCTGCTGTACGTGCAACCTAGAACCTCCTGCTCACTTCTCCTCCCAGGAATTAGGGATGCCCAGCACCACCACAGGGTTTTGCAGATTTCTGCTTAAGACCTAATGGGGCTTCAGCTCTCAACTATTTTGTGACAGCAACAAAATCCCTGGGAGCCTGCCTGACAAAAGGAGGACCTGCCCCATCATCAGGCTTACTATTCAAAGTGACACATACAGGCCCTTCCAATTTCTCTCCCCAAGGCCATCTCAGTTTTTACAACTTCACTGCATTACTGATCCAGATACACTCCTTCTCTTTCATTTGGAAAGATGTAAAATGAAGTCATCTCAACACTTGGGTTACTATTCTCAGGGCAGGACTCAGAAGTGTAGGGAGAGAATGATCTTAAGCCAGGACGGCAGAGAAGGCGAGCACAGAGACTGTGAGCTGCAGCAAAGACATGCTCAGCTGCATGCTCTCACTACACACATATAAAAGATATACACTACATGCATGTATATACACAGAGGCAAGACTATATGCAGGCAAGTTGATTCCAGAGCACTTAAGGACACAACAGCAGACAGGCTGAGACAAGTAAGTAATAATGCAATTTAAAAGAGCAAGCTGACAGCTAAAAGATGCAAAGTAGTTTATTCTAAGAAGTACCTCCATCTATTTTATGGTGGAATAATTCATTTTGTATTCAGTAAAATTTGTTTCCGGAGTAATTCATGCAAACAGGCTTCAGATAACTTTCTTAATTATTTGTGTGGGTACAAGATGTGTTTGACCTGAATAAGTTAACTTGAAATCCCAGCCAAGCTTAACAAGCCTTAAACTGTTGGGTTTTTTTCCCCTTTAGTCTATTCTATGGTTAGAGCCTAAATAGTTACAGCTATAGTTTGTGTAAAGCCATGGCTGCTTTTCTTAAAGTGCTAACCAAGCAGCCAGGTGACACGGGTCTTCCAGCTGCCTGATTTGCTGTACTCTGGAGGTCTGAGCCAGATGTGGACTGTTGAAGCAGAAGCAAATCCTCTTCCACTTGGACCAAGAACTGTCCACAGAACTAACATTTCATAAAGTTTCAGCAACAAAGAAGAAAAAGGTTAACCTCTCTCCCGGCCAGCCCCAAAACAGGCTTACTGTGTGTAGACACACACTGGTTCTGGTGAGCGGCATGAAGATCTGTTTTGTTTCCACCACAACTCTCCCAGTCACTGGGAAGCCTGAATGCAAGCACGTATCTGTGACCACAGTTCGCTTCACAGGGGCAAACAAACCATGGATAGTCCTCTCCCCAGCGAGAAAGATTTCTGCAGCTCATCTTTGGAGCTTTGTCTGAGTTGCATTTCCAGTGCATAGCATTAAGCACACACAAATTAAATTGTCAAGCAAGACTACCTCCCCTACCTCTCCAAAAAAACCCTTAAGAAATCCTGCGTCTCAAACCACATCCTTATTAAAAAAATTAATAAGTAAATAGTCAGAAGGGTGTGTGCAAGCCACTAAACCAAAATTCCTAAACTCTAATCCTTTCCAACAATAAAGCTTTCTGCTTCTGCCAAACCACTTGGTCCATCTGTTTCACTTTCTTTACTGTAAAAAGGAGAACGTGGCTTCCTTCACTTCACAAAAAACAGCCTGTGGACTCGACATTTATAGTGTCCTTTTTGGAGTAAGCTTTTCTTATTTTCAAATCATTTTCACACTAAAGCTGCAGGTCTTGTCTAACAAAGCTCAGCTGATTGTACTAGCATCAATTCTTGTGCCACTGTAATGAACATAGGATGATCTGCTTTTTGTTGTTGTTGACAAAACAGCTGGAAATCAGGTTTTGATTTTTTTAGGTGTTCAGATTTTCTTGAGGGTTGAGCGATGGAGAATAGAGCATTTTCCCACATAAAATGACACAGCTGTCTTGAAAAGTCTGAATTCCAAAGAACCAGAAAAGCAGTTCAGCCAAACTGCTTCCAGGTTTCAGTATTTCATTTGAAAGATCAACCTCTTTCCTGAGAATCCAGAACTTGGAGAAAGTGTAAGTATGTATTTACTTTAATGTGTTCTCATAATGAAGAAAATCCTAACGTATTAAAAGAATCATTTATTTTTAGTTAGTCATTAAAGAACTAATTAATACCTTTTAATACTTCAGTGATGTAAATTTTGAAGAAATTCCATTTCTTGTCCCATACCTTGGTAAAGCTTCAAAAACACACGCTGTGGAGAACCTGACCACCAGTCACCAAGATCTAGGTGAGTAATCCGAGACCCCTTGTACCTAAGGCAAGAAGCAATTATTTAAAGTACTTAACTGCAACCATTTTTAGGCCTCCTACTTGGAGGTATGAAGCAAAGGTGGCTTGAGAGCAACTTCAAAAATGTCTTCTGCAGGCTACCTTTAGAGGAATTGTTCCTGTGGGTGGATATATGTAAATAAGAGTTCCTGCTCCTCAGGGTTTCATATGGAAACATTTACTAAGTTACACCACCATAAATGGCTGTAAAATCTCAGAACAAACCTTCTCCTTCAACATAAGATACTTCACCTCCGATTTTATTTGTAATTAAAACGTTCCACAGGAAATAATAACCATAGCCTTAATTAGGTAATTAAACCTGTTCTTGAAGACTTATGTAATGCAAAAGAACAATCATGCAGATGGAAAACTTTAAAGCTTCTAATTATATGCACACACAAGGTACAAGAAAAAGCTTCTTTCTTAGATCTCTTATTTTAACTTTGGCAAAATTACATGTTCAACAACCAGCTGTTGTACATCTCAAGTGAAGAGCTTGCTAATGCAAACCTTCTGTATCACAGTACTGCACTAAAAGCCACACTTACTAATTGTCATAGTCAGACTCGGAGTCAAGAGTCAGAAGAAGTAAATCAAAGATTCACAAAAAGCTTAAGTCTGCTTTCTAGACCCTCTTGTGCTCAGATGTGCCAAGAGTTCAGAATAACTTATCTTTACATGATTGTGGATGTTCCCTCCCCACCTGCCTGACCCACCCTTCTCTAAGATGAGTAGTAATAAGGATCTCAGCTGCTCATGAGGCAGCTGTTCAACTGTCCTACTTGAGAGCTATAAAAAGTACAAGGATTAAACAGGGTGGGGAAAAAAAATCAAGTATAATTATTTTCCCTAGTGGACAAGTATTTGTACAGTTGTAAACGAGCTCTGAAAATTTAAGACAAGGATTTGCCCCATACTGAAGCCTTACTGGTATTAAAGGGATTTTAAAATGTATGCTTTTCAGTCTCTTTTGCAACTTGTTGCTCAAAATTTGTACAGCCCAAGCATCTCAAGATTGACTTTCCTATGATCAGCCTATGGTTTCATGAACATCTGAAAAAGGATAATTACAGCTATACCTACTCGTGTAGGAATGCACTTCCCTGAAGCATTTAGATTAGTTTACACCAGTGCCTCAAGTAAACAGCCAGTGGTATTTTACGGCAAGTCAGCCAGTTCTCACAGGCTTTTTTAAACAGTCTTGTCTTGCCTCACAGAACTTGGACCACAGAAGGGAAGAAAACATTGGTCTTCCACACAGCTCCCTCTGTTGATTAGATCTTCATACTTTGTATGGATTATGCAAAACATTTATAGAAGATTGTTCAGCCATACAGATTTTATAAGAGGTCAGAAATACTTGAGTGTTACTATATAAATATTTAAGTATCACGTCTCGGGGCAGGGGGGAAGGAGAGGTGGGGGGTTGGGGGAGAAGGATCCAAACAAGTCAGACTTGTGTGCTCAAAAGCTACTCAGTTCCACAAAACCCCTGGGTAAAAACACC
This sequence comes from Chionis minor, assembly GCA_013398295.1. Lineage (NCBI taxonomy): Eukaryota > Metazoa > Chordata > Aves > Charadriiformes > Chionidae > Chionis > Chionis minor. Next base: position 252,180 of record VZSF01009952.1, on the reverse strand, counting down.
CAACTAAGTTCACGTCTCCCAACTGAAACAAAACTAACCATACTGAAACCTCATGGAGAAGTCCAGCTTTTCAGAAGCCAAACTTACTCGTATTTACTAGCCAGGGTTTCCCAGAAGTGTTGAATAATTTGAGATTTTTATTTCAAGATAAAATAAGATACTAAGCATCTTAGTATTAAGAAAAATGTAAATCATCTTGTCTATAAAAGAAGCAGCAAATAAAGAAAAATAGAAAACCAAGCAACTTCCAGAAGTCCTAAACTGAGTCCTATCCGTGGAGAACAGATGCTACCCACCACATTGCCATATTTATTGAAATTTTAAAATGTTTATATTTTGCTTTTCTCTTATCAGTAGAAATTTGCCCAAGTTTAAATGTAAAAGGTTTTCATTTAGAAATTGAAGGCTGATTGCTCAGTATTAAACACTGATGAAAATGTCACCAAATATTAAGAACTAAAAAAAATATTATTGGCCATTTTAAAGATAATCTTACAACAATACTTTCAAATACATCATGTGGCATTTTTGTGCCTGAAACTTAAGACTCCTGACAAAGCCTTAGGGGCTGGAAATTGCAGTTTCCTCCTTTTTCAGTAATGTTTGCTTATGCAAAATCTTAGCAACGTTTGTTACCAGTAAAGAGTACAACTAGACAGAAATCTTCTAGTTGGAGAGACCCATATTTGGTGAATACTTTAATAGATCTATCAATGTGGGTCTAAATTAAGCAAGTCATCTGCAACACAACAGAGAAGACAACACAAAAACAGTAAGAAGTTTTATACTAGCCAATTAACTTGTTTTAATTTGGTTTCAGAAAAAAGTAACAGTTAATAACCTACTGCCCATCTGTTAAACACTGATTTTCTTTGACCTAAGTCTACAACTGTAGACAAGATACCCAGTAGTTATTTCACCTGGCCTAATCAGCAAGGATTCACTTGTGCATAGTTAGATGGCTATGAGTATGGTGGGGTAAGAGTTGTGATCATCAACATCTGTATTAATACTTCAAAATTACAATTCATGGTCAGGTTGTACCTGTTCTTTCAGCGGAGTCCTTTAACTACAAAATTCATGGACGCCTAACACTTCCTCCATGTCATAGTTAACTCTGTGCAGCACCTAAGACTCTTGACGTTCTCTCCTCACTTTTTGAAGCATATTAAACAGACAGTGGTCAACAACTGCTCTTTGAAGACGAGTCCTCCCCAGCATTCATCTTGCCACGTCAGTTTAGTAAAACAGCCTATATTTTTTCCTGCCTTTTGGGTCCCCCAGTTGTGTACTGGACCACTAAGTCCCAAAGAGTGGATCAGTAGCTCTCCCTTCTCTCTTGCTGCAAGTGACATGGACTGAAATATCAGTGGCTTAACAGCATGAGGCCACTCAACGCGCATCATCATTATCTTATTTTAAGATCAGTGGAAGTAGCTACTAGGTGTAACACCACCCGTAAAGAAACAGAAAAACTGTGTCTCAACTGCTTATGTTTCAGCCCAAAGGCTGTGTTTCCAGCAGCAAGACAACCTCGTGAGTGCTCACCCCGCTTTTGTAGCCAGGTTCTGGTTACTGTAAGGCCTTTATCTTGGCCTTCCACAAACAGCTCTCCAATTACAGGCAAGCATGTCCGTATGCATCCATTTTTCTTACTGTAATTCTGTTAAGAATTCTTCCCCGTTCAAACTTTTCCCTACAGGTATCCTGAAATTCATGGAAAAAAATGTGTAAAAATACCAGTTTTAAACACACTTCTCCCAAGGAATACCCATTATCTCTAGCTTCAGAAATGTTGACATCCTTTGGGAATGGCTAGACAGAGCCATCTCCTGGCTAGACAGTAAACACAACTTCTGTAAATAGACACCTTAATGTCTGTGAACGAGCTATTTTCATCCAATGCAAGAGAAGTCCTTTGTGCAGATTCAAGGGTTGGTTTCAAAGGATAGTCTTCATATCTGCACGCTGTAGCTACTCGGAACAATCAATTAGTAACTACACGGGTGATGGAGAACAACCCATCCTGTTTGCTACTAGGTTTCTGCAGAGTACAGACATGAAGTTAACAGGAACTCTGGAGTAAAAACCCCAAGCCCTAGACCTCTTCTGCTGCCTTGAGAAACACAGACACAGCAGTAAAGCTTCATCCATTTGTCCTTAACAGAAGTCCCAGAAGAACATCCAGGGTCCAGGAGACAAATTGCATGCAAACCCGGTCAGTACTATGACACATTTCACCCTGCAACTCTGTCTTATTTCCTTAGGCATAACACAGGAATAATTGAACTCGGTTACCTTGACTTTTCAATTGGTAAAAAGAAGTAATAGCTGTGTGTTGGGGAACTTGTTCAGCCTATGTGATTAAGTTAACAGGATGAGTTTAACCCTATTTAAGCTTCTAAACATCCCATGCTGTGGATTTGCTTTTAAAAAAAAATAAATCATGGAAATAATAGTATCCTTAGACAGCATTCAGTCTTTTGCTTCACTTCAGTAGGTTTCAAAGCTGCAATTCCTGCTGCTCAGACAGAAGTCACTATCAGAACTCTTTCTAAAGCTACTTCTCTGCACAACATATCTACAGTCTATATGCGAGAGTCATTTTCCTATTTCTACCACCCCGGAAGAAAGATCTGAGCACGGCAAACAAACCTGCTTCACTACTGGAGCGTATCTCTAGATTCCTTGTTAAACCAACACTCAGGACAGCTAACAGATGTGAGATAAATAAGTAGATTTTGTTCAATTAACAGTCTTTGTTAGTTTTCCTCCCTCCTGAAAAAAGGTATTTCCATCTCTCCTGAATGGTTGCACACATTAACCCACCTGTAAACATAAACAGTACAAACACTACACACACATCAGGGCAGGCAGGGAAGGAAGCCACAATCACTAGGCTGAAGCCTGGCAGCATCATGAAATACAGTGGAATAAAGAACTTGCCATGGCAGTGAGAGCAATCCGTCATTAGTATCTTCTCCAGATTGTGAGTGCAAGCAGTAAGCAACTGCAGCCCTTTGAATCAGACTTTGTTTTATTTTGCACTATGTAACCCCTCACCTCAGAGGCACTAGAGGCTTTTAGATTCTAGTTTTAACTAAAGCTGAGCAACTATCCTTCTGTTCCCTTCTTAGAGGCAGATGAGGTTCAGAAGCATCTTAAAATACACACTTCAGCCATCACCGGGATGATTATCACTTTCAAAAGATTTGTGGTTTTGACCCTTGAAGTGAAAATTCAGCTTTCTCTGAAATCCTCATAAAGTCGACCTCAATACATAAGCTCTTTCAGCAAAGGAAATGTTCTGAAGAAGTGTCAAAACACACGGTTTCCAAAGTCTTAGTGTTCCTGCATACCACCGTTCATATGATGGCAGGAGCAGGCACAGCCGTTAGCAAGAAGACTGGCTTGTGGCCCTTCGCCAACCTGGCTGCTGTTTCAGAGTGGGCCACAAATACCAGGATTTGGGGATCTCGGGCTAGAGCAGCGTGTGACCGAGGTCAGCAAAGTGAAGCAGAGCACTTTGGTCCTGCAGTAAGGCTGCCGTCCCCTCCTACGTGAGTGCACAAGCAACAGGGAGATCATTGGAAGCATTTCACGTAGGCAGTCTGGCAAGTCACAGATGTCACTTTTAAGTAACAGAGACATTATTCATAGCCAGTCACTGCTTGCTATCTACAGATAACTGATTGCATTCAGACCAGACTGGAAACAAGGTTGGCTGAAAAAAAAAAAGAAAAAAGAGCCAGACAATCTGTTCCCTCAGAGCTCCAGCCATTCCTGCACGCAGAAAGTGGGAAAGACTTCAACAGCCAGGACCCACACTTTAGCACAATAGCTGCTCAAAGTCAAGAATACAGCAAGATAATGCATTACCAGCCAAGCGCAGTAGAACCCTCAGCAACTACAGTTTAAGTCTGCTTTTTTACTGCAGCTGAAGAATCTGACTTTATTTTCCAGTCCTTGCCTGCTCTGTATTCGTGCAATCATTTTTTTTAAGCATCCGGACTTTCTGCACACAGTGTAACACTAGAAGAGATCATGAAACAGTTCAACTGGCCATGTGAAGGTGCATGGCCCATTTTGCATTTTTTAATTCCATGAATAAATTTGGCAAGTGTTTTTTTTTTTTTTCTTCTTCTTACAATTTATATTTACAAAAGCGCACAGGAAAATTTAAACACAATAAGAACAGCACAGGTCACTGGCAATACAGAGTTTCTACGTCAACTCATCATCACTTAGCTATAGGTATCACCTCAAATGAACTGATTTCTACAGCTATTATATTCTTGGCTTCTTTGCTAAAGCATGGTGTAGCCTACTTACTGCACAGCTGCAGTCAGGATCTCCCTTCCCTAAGAGCAGGATATAATGAAGTAACAATTTTTGGCTAATACCTTATAGCCACAACTTGGCTAGATCAAGTTTAATCTCTGTTTAGCTCAAAAAATTATGAAGTTTGTTACCACCATTTTTGGGACTCACAATAATGTACTGCAATCAAGAAGCTTAATCCCTGAAAGACTATACTAATATTTCAAAAACGTAGTCGTGTTCACAGTACTTAAAAACACATTGAAGTTACTGTATGATTTTTTTGAAAACTTAACCATTAGATCTCAAAGCTAAACTAACGAAGTGTTTTATGCAGATATCTATATAAATATAAATTCATATCAGAACACCATCCTTTAAATAAGAGTCAGTTAACTTTAACACTCAATAACACTTCCCTTCCTCAAGGAACTCATCTCTGTTAATACCCAAACCCAATACTTAGTAAAGCTCAATGAGGAAGCAACACACAATTTGGTATTGCAGTTCTCTACAAGCCCTCAGGTGTGTGAGCTCTGAAATCCTCATTAAAACATAGCAGTGGACACACCATATGAATGCATTAGACTCTTTTTTTAAGCCGCCTTCTTTTTCTACTTTTGTACACCTGATGTATACAAGAAGCTGTTTATAAACACTAGATCTGAGTTTGCATTTGTGGGTACAATGCAGATCAAGCAATCAAACTAAGGACAGAACACACAGGAGGTGTTTACAAAAGCATATGGTACAACCGCACTGAAGAGAGACTAATTTTAGCATTCAAGATCTAGAAAGTTCCAGCAATTTTTAGAGGTTGATGTAAAGCATCCCTAAATCTCTTGCCACTGTCCTTATGTGCATCAAGATCAATATGACACACATGAGACACACAAAGCCAAACTCTCTTCCTTTGGAAGATGTAAACTTAAGTGTTGGAGTCCTTTTCCAAAAAGCCAAACAAAACAAACACACCCAACCAAAACCCACAAACCAAACTAAGTTATAGTACCCTAGAAAAACACTCAGAAGAGTGGATGGCAAACTAAGAACCAAGCACACCATTGACCACATACAAATTATTTTGTTGATTTTTTTTTTTCATTGGAATTAATTCCATCTCACTGCCTATCATACATTAAACAAAGGCACTAGGGACAAAAGTTCTCAGATTTTATCTACAGGAAAAACGTTAAAAAAAAAAAGTAGTTTGTCACATGAGAGACTTCAGCTTTAGTAATTACTTCCCTCATCCTAGACCTAAAAGATCTGAGGATACGCCCTTTTTTCCCCCCCAGGGCATGTACTCTTTACCTACCATTTGGGTTTAGACCCATCTTTACCCACGGTTTAGACTGAAACCTCCCCTGAAGCAGCTGAGACCTACTCAACCCACCCTACGCTCCACCCTCTCCGCTGGCAAGGGGCAGTGATTTTCAGCAGGGGCCGAGGTGACAGCCGTGCTGATGCACACAAGGCAGGCAAAGGGTTCCAACCCCTAAAAATAATTGGACCACCAAGAGCAGTAATAATGGGTGATAGCATCCCCAACTATTTTAGCGCATGCCAACATCTCTGAGGACCATTTCAGTATTAGGAAAGTCACAAAAGAGAACCAAGTAAAAAGAGCAGAAAGAGAGAAGTACGAAGGTACCTGGAGAACAAGACAAAGCAAGATGCACAGGAACTGGATAACTGGGGATTTTTAAGGTACAACTTAAGCCCATTTATGTTTGTGATGCTGCAGGGACTCTCCCTTCTTCCTCTGTGCTGACCACACGCAGCCTCTTGTGCCAGCACTAGCGCTCAGCTGATTGCATGGTGGAACCACGCAGGAATTCAAACAAGCAGAAAGCTAACTCTGTCAAAATAAAAAGAGAAAAAAAAAGTGAAATTTCCTGTTGATTTGATTCTTTAAACCAGTTCACCTTGAGGTCAGACAAGCAGTAATGCCACTGAACGGGAAAGACAGACCACAGCAGCACTTATCTAAATAGTGCTCTGAGCCAGTGGAACCGTGCCCTCTGCGAGTAGTTTTGCCTTTGCTGTTCTTAAACCATTATCACTGTATTTACGCCAAGCAATTCCACTTTCACCTTCAGAGTGACACCCTGAATCTTTCTCTTCTTCTGCATTTGCTTATTGGGGTCGGGGAGGAGGAAGATGCAAAGATAAATTTACTGTAGGTAGGAATTGTCTGATTGCATTAGAAAACAGTATTGGAGTTTTAAAGTATAATATATGAACTCCTGTAGCTAAAGTACCTGAAAACTCAGGCTATACAAACAGAATTAAGCAGTGATTAAAAACTTACAGAGAGAATAAAAAAATCTTACTTAGCTGGAACAATGTAATCTGGCTAAACAGTAAACTCATATGCTACACAGTAACGCACACACAAAAAGAATGTGTGTCCTTCAAAGCTTGGATTTGAGCAACAGTGCAGAACAGCTGAATTCCTCAGAAGTTTTCTCTGTGTGCCCATCTTGCCTACCAGTGCCACCACCAGAACGGAAGGGACCTCTAGAGATCATGTAGTCCCACTCCCCACCCACCCCGCCAAGGCAGGTTCACCTAGAGCAGGCTGCACAGGAAGGTTTTGAATAGCTCCAGAGAAGCCAGTTCCACCACCTCTCTGGGCAGCCTGTTCCAGTGCCCTGTCACCCTCAAAGTTACCACTCTCGAATGCTCACTGGCAATAGGCCTGTTATGTGCAGACACCTTGAACAGTTCTCTAACCATCCTCAGAAGCCCAGAGGAGCCATACAAACCAAAGGACAACCTCCATGATGAATTGCTACAGAACTGTTGTCCTCCATTAAAATGGATTTGTAACATTTCAGCAAATACAATGGCCATCACACTTTGTTTAAGCAAACCATAGGTAGCACAGATGTACAAGCACTGCTTATACAATAAATTTGCTTCCTGAGGTATACAACATCCTAGTTCAGTTATCCTTTGAAGTGTACAACTCTCACTCGGGTCAGAACTATACTGCCATTTCATTACCAGCTGTATTAGGTGACTATAAGCTTGTTTCTATTCAAATGAAAGGAGGAACTGTTTGAAAAGTAGATAAGGTGATTACTTTCTCTTTTCCATCTGTCCAGATTCTCAGTTAGTTGCTCTTTTCCTCTTGCATCTTTACTGCTTTCCTATGAGGATAGTTTTCCTTCTGTAACTCAAGTCCTTGAGTGGAAGAAGAGTAGACCCAAATCTGGACCAACTTGGAAAAAACACATGCAATAGTTTAGATGGAAATGAGACCAGCTATGTTAAAAAAATTAATTTTCTAGATGTCCTCCTAACAGACTCTACTAATAAGAAAAAAAATGGCAAAAACAAAAGCACATTCACACTTTAAATTCTTCAATTCTTCAATGGGTTTTTTTTTTCCCAAATACAGATGGAAAAACATGCTTTTGGTAGAATAAACACAATCTTGTGTAAATCTGCCAAAATAATCAGTACTTGGGTAATCAATACTGGATTTGCTCTTAAGTGAGAAGCTTCCAAAAACATTGTCTGTAGCAGTCCAAAAGTTGTTAAGTCTGATTATTTTTATATGAGGTGAATTTGCCCAAGAGTTGCCTTCACAAAACATCACCTTAAAAGAGTTAAGAACCTCAGAGCTGGACATGCTACAGAAGACGGCCTTTTTCAGTGTTTAGGTAGGTTCCCCAGTGCTAGTACATGCTTCTGTAAAGCATTTTGTCCAGATGCTGCCCTGATGCACCATATGGTAGCTTTACAGAAGCAGCTCACAAACTAGGTCCATCAAATGAATTCTTATTAAAGTCTTATTTAAAAAAAAAAAGAGAGAGAAAAAAACCCCACACAGCCAGTGGCACTAGGGCTATACACTCTACAGAAAGGGGATACTTCAGGTTTTCATTAAAAAATGGTCTTACAAAGCAAAGAGGTGCTGTGTAGAACCAGAAATCAGCAGTAGTCATTTATGTAATATATGCCCTCCAGTGAACTTGCGCTTCCAGAAGAAACAAAACCACACTGTCCTTGTTTTTCAATAAATTTAGTCTTGTTTCAAGAAACATCTTTGACATTTAGTACGAGCTTCAGTGAAGGGGAAGAGCTGTCTACCTTTTAAAGAGACTTTTTAGGATTGAAGCAACATAGACATGAGAATTTTATTTACATCACTAGGCTTTCCTTGAGCTAATAATCCTGCCCAATCTTAGACTGCTCTGGTCACAGCACAAACATTGAACTACGGGTATCAGCTGCAGACCGCTGCCTGTGTTGCCAATTTTTTTGTATTCTTTCGCTACTCTTTACATGTTGGCTTACCGACAGGACCCTATCCACTCAGAGGTGAAAGAAGTGTTACCTGATCAATACAAGCTTCCTAAAAGTTACGCTATAAGGCTTAGAAATGAAAATCCCACATGACCAGTCTGTCATCCCCTGAAGGCATGTGTCATGCTGCCAGACATGATTAGAATGTGATAAGAAAAGAATTTTAAAAACACTAAAGATCATGTACAGGAAGCAGCTTCAGAGTTATGCCTTATCAATCCAATCTACTTCTAGGTTTGTAATCAGTAAGAAATGGTCAGTCAGACAAAACATTCAGTTAGTACTTGCAGTAAGACTTACGTATTCTAAGTTCCAAATAAAAGTATCTGTACTTTTAAATGCAAAGCGTATTTGTTAAGAAACCTTAGTCATTGTAAGAAAAAAAAAAATGTTTAAGTAATAAGGGCCAGTTCCATTCCTCCCTTGCTCTGAAGGTCTCTGTCTGTTTGTCAATCATACTTGTTACTGTGAAAAATTATTTCTAACTATTTGTTATTCACGCTCTTTGGTGTAAAAGACGGGCAACTTTGATCCTTGAAGTCAGTTTCTTCAGCAGGTTGCTCAAGACCAAGATGATCACAGGCATTACACACTTTATCATTACACACTGAATCCTGAAGCGCTCCAACTGCTGCTGATGTTCAAAGAACTGGCACCTCAGAGGCAACTATATTGTTTTTGTTAATTCCTCACATTTAAAGAAGTTTTTTTTTTTTTTAAACTTGTTATTCAGGGATATTTGAAGCTGCACATCATCTGATGAAAACCGAATGCTAACGGAATAACATTAAAAAATTTGGGGCTCGGTTTCCTTTTTAAAAGCAGTATGGCATCACTGAGCCCTCTCTATGGCAATTTTGAGGCCTCAGGACTGCAAAATAAAACTGGCACCAAGGCTGACCAATGCTTCACTCAAAGAAAGCTGCCACTTAAGAGTCCTCCCATTTTCTAGAATCACATAAGAATTGACCATTTTTAGTTCTCAGTTGAGGGTGGCATTTTGTTTTTACTTACCCTTTGCCTCTGGCTAGTAAGTACTTTCCAAACTGTGCTCATTTGTACATATTCCACACCAGTAAGTCATGTGATTCGGAAACATACTTTTGAAAGTCTCTCATTACACATTGAGTTTCAATCCATTTTAACACCTTATAACATGCTCAGCACCACAGGTCTATTTCCTTGTCACTCAGTGGGCAAGCTCCATCCTAGGTAACCTAAATCTGTGGAAGCTCCTGCTTCCACATCCCTGTATTGTGCTTTTGCCCAGTCAAGAGGCAACTAGCAATGTACTCTGTTCAAACCCAGGACAGAATGACAACAGCAACAAAGAAACTTTACAGGAGGCCCAGGAATCACTTCATTCTTTCCAATATGAGAGAGTGGAACAGCATGGCCCCCATCGCCAGCTTATTCTTATAACAAACCGATAAGCAGGTGTGAACAACATTAGACAGGACTACTAGAGATCTACAATTAAAACATATTTTTGTGCAATTATAGCTTCTTAGGACAGAGGAGACAGTGGCATCACATAGAAATAGCTGTATTTAGAGTCTACTTATAAATTGAATACATCAGCAACAAACAACAGGGAGGAAAGGACACAGAATAGAAAGGCAGAAGGAGGACAGGAGGATTCTTCGAGGAGGTTAAACTGCTGCCACGCAAAAATACCCTGTTAAACACTGATCAAGGATTTCTGTGCCATGTGGGAGAATGTTAATTGTTTACAGGTACTCAGGGCTGGAGGACTTGGATGAATACCAGGAAGCAGCACTGAGAAAGTCCATTGTACAATTAAGAAGGGAGAGGAATCCCTGAAGGAGGCACTTTCATTTAAGCCCATCCTGCTAATTCCTAACCTAATTATTTACCACTGAGGGTTTCCTTTCCCAAGATTGAATTCAAGGAACAACAAAAAAAGCACCCCTGAAAGAATGTTTTCATTTTCTTGTGGGAAGAAGGGTACAAAAGGAGACAGGTCTTGTTTGGTGTAGCACTAACCAGTATTTAAAGAAGATAAAAAAAAAAGCCTTCTGGTCTATTTGAGAATGGCCTCAACACCTGCCACTCAGGTGATTCATTATGAGCGCCTCTGTTTCACAGCCCCATCAGAAAGTCTATAAAGCTAGTAACACTTTTCACATTAGCTAAGTGAGTCCTGTTAAAAACTCTCAAACCATATGCCTAAAATTCTGAGAAAAACCAACATGCTTTTTTTTTAATATTTTGGTCAGGTTGGCCATATGCTTGACTTCTGCAGTGCCAGCAATTCCTCCCTGCAGAAAGTCTGCAGAAGACTTTCTGAATACCTAATATTGCGCCCGAGTGTAATTCTTCTGCAGTTGGACCAGTTCAATCCCAGTGGAGGAATTCACCATGCACACAGCTCAGGTTCAGCACTTGATGGCTTCGATCTCCTGGCTGCAGCCTGCACAGGCTGTCACCCTTTCTCTTCCTTGTTTGCCAGGCAAGTTACATCTCTCCCTTATTTGACAGCCACCCTCCATCCGTGGAAGGAGACGGCCACTGATGCCAGAAGGCATAGCCCATCTGAAGTCTCAGTGACCTCCTAAGGAGCCCATTGTCCTTCCAAGGAGCCCGTTGTCCTTCCAAGGCCGTTACAGGGAACCTGTGGCAGGCGCAGCCTGCATCCCAAGCAGGATTCCTCTGCAAGCCTGAATTTAACACCTGCTCGCCCTTCCTTCAACAGGAGGACCAACAGTTACTGACCCCAAACGGCCCCCTCATGATTATCTAATGTTAGCAGTATGTGCACAGGGACACATGAACTCCTAAGCCAACAAACCGCATGTCTCCTGTGGTCTCAGGCAGGCCCGTGGTACTGCCCTACCTGCGGGACAGGCTCACCTCAGCACAAAAGCTCCCCAGGAATGAGGGTGATAAGGAAATGCTCCTTTGGCCCATCGCTTCCTCCCTCTGCTGTCTGCAGCCCTGGTTGAACTCGTTTGGGCAGCTTACCGGGGGTCTGGAGACAGACATCAAAGCGCTCGCTTTTCTTCTGTCGTCTCCCCGTGTTTGAGGAGCGGCTGTTATCGGGCTCCCGCCTCCATCTATGCACTGTGACCACCTACACCCTCCTGGAGCCACCACACATCCTCATCCTGCCAGAGGGTCTTCTGGAGAATGAAAGCCCCATGAGGAAAAGCTGGCTCTCCCGGCCAGGAGTGTCACGGCCGAGCGGGCTCCTGCCATAGCCCTGCGGTCAGCCAGGGCAAGGCGAGGCCGAAGCCTTTGGTTCACTTCAGGTTTTCCAGCTCTACCCGCACAGTTGCACCCATCTTCCCTCGACAGGGGGGGGGGAAAAAAAAAAAAGAAAGCGAGATGTCACCCCAAAAGACGCACATCTAAACATATCTTTGAGCATACGGGCTGGGACATTCAGGCCTGTTCCCTCTTCCTTTGGGTTTCAGTACAATTTTCCAAATTAACACAGAGGGACAGCAAGCAGAGGAGCAGAAAAAAACAGCGACTCCATTTTTTTTCGTGGCAAGCTGCCGTCTGTCCTGCAGATCCATTTATTTCACTCATTGCAAGTAGACTTATAAAGATTTGAAGGAGGCGGG
>VZSF01009952.1:227043-239678 GCA_013398295.1 Chionis minor | reverse complement strand
GAAGTGCACAGTTTTCAGCCTGCTCCCGGTGTCACAGGGAACAAATCTCGTTTCTGAGAGCCCTGAACTCCAGTCCTGCCGCAGAGACAGGCCGAAGCGCTGCGAGTGCCACAGCGTGCACCCGGCGAGGCGCAAAGGGGCCCTCATCCCACAGAACCATCGCCTCTCCTCGCGTCCAGCGTCGCTTCCAACACCTTCTCCCGCCAGGCCCTCGCAGCGGCTCCCCGCGGCCCCCGGCCAGACCCACCCGGCGCCCCGGGGCCTCCGCGGCGGCCCCCGGCAGCGCCCCCGGCCCGGGCCGCGCCGCCGGGCGCCATCTAGCGGGGGCCGCAGCCGCCGGTGCTCGCCGGGCCCCTGAGGCAGGGGGAGCCGGCCCGCAGCCAGCCGACCGCCCGCCGCCTCCTCCCGGGCCCGGGAGAGCGGGGAATCCTCCCGGAGCGAGGTGGCCCCTGGATGCTGAGAGGGCTGGAGCACCTCGGCTATGGGGGACGGGCTGGGAGAGCCGGGGCTGTTCCGCCTGGAGAAGAGAAGGCTCTGGGGAGACCTTACAGCAGCCTTCCAGTGTCTGAAAGGGGCCAGCAAGAAATCTGAAGAGGGACTTTCACAGGGGCATGTAGTGACAGGACATGGGGTAATGGCTTCAAACTGGAAGAGGGGAGATTCAGATTAGATTTCAGGGAGAAATTTTTCACTCTGAGGGTGCTGAGGCACTGGGACAGGTTGCCCAGGGAAGCTGTGGAGGTCCCATCCCTGGAAGCGCTCAAGGCCAGGTTGGATGGGGCTCTGAGCAACCAGGTCTAGTGGGAGGCGTCGCGGCCCAGGGCAGAGGGGTTGGAAACTAGATGGCCTTTAAGGTCCCTTCCAACCCAAACCATTCTATGATACTATGAAATGAGCTCTCATCATCATTTATCAACCTTTCACTCAGCTATAAATTAAGCCGTCCTCACAAGTCATACTGATTTCATGACTGCAGCTCCATCGCACCTCTCCCAGGTGATGAGATAAGGGCACATAGTGTTTTTCCACCAGGACCAAGAGGTCCCCACTGGAAATTAACAGCAGACAGAAAGAGCCCTAACACCACAGGCTATGAGATTTCCATACCCCAGCAATCAACTAGCACATCTCCTGCTATCTCGGAGTCCGTACATGGTGTTTTCCTGACCAGACCTGGCTGCCACCCTCCCTGCTGCAGCACCCTGCCTCTCCGCCCATCCCTGGAGTCACCAGCTGCAAGACAGCCCAGGCAGGCACTGTCACACTAGTCTGGCTTTCTTTGCAAAACCAGAAATGTAGTTAGAGCTCCAACCCCATATTTCAGTATTTAAGTGAAAACGCCCAGGACTGTCATTAATTCTGCATATTTTTCATCTATGCAGTTTCAAGGTGACTATTCCCAAGCACGTCTCCTGCAGACAGCCAGCACTGAGGAGATCCACCTTCCCAGGCAGGTATGCTCTGCCCTCCACGCTGGTAATGCACCTTTCAGCGTTGGCCCAACAGGTACAGAAACACTTCCATTTCAGAGATGCTCACCAAACTAAAGTTCACAAAACTGAATTTAACCACCAGGCTGAAAGATCTCAGCTGGGTTTTTTGTCAGTTTTATTTTTTTTAAAAGAGTTGTGCTTGGTGTGCACAACCGGCTGCTGCATGCACACACAGGTTTCATGTGTCTTCTAAGGTGTTTTTCTTAAGGGCCAAATTCATACCTGCACCAAGCAGCGTGCATACTTTTGTCAGAAATTTAGAGCTAGTTATTTTGCAATGTGTCCTTCTCATTTTATTCCATAAAGTATGACAGAACAAACTAATTTGTAGGCGTGGGCTGGAACTGTTTCACCAGAAAGAAAATTGAGGTTACCAGAATGCTGTCAGACATCAATGTTACAAAACTGTCTTTAAATAGTGATTTTGGGAGGATGTCAAGAAATGTATCTTTTCTATGCATCCTTCCACACTGTAGCAATATTTAATCATTTTAACCTTCCTTGAACAGGGCAAAGACAGATTAAAATTTAGAGCCTGCTGGAAATATTTAAAACATTTCTTTCCTTTTCCCACCCCTCATACACACTTTTGTCCTTAACACATGCATGCTCTTAAAGAGTTTTAAACACTTTCTTACAGTGTACACCATTAGATGGACCTGTAACTGAATAGAAGGATTACTCAAGAGTTATCTATTCACATTCCTGATCCCATACATTTTCGCTTACTGTCGCAGAAGGCATGGGTGCCAAGCATCTATCAGAGGCCTCTTGTTAGAAAGCATTTTTGTGAGAAAAAGCTAGCTTTTAAGGACACCTGAAATGGGTACATAGTGACCCATTCAGTATTCAGTTTCTAGGATAGGTACAAGCAAATCAAAACTGCAAACCAATGGCTCTGGAATTATTTACTAGAAGGACTGCTTCCTAAAATTTACCTTGGGTTTATTGCTACTTCCAAAACAGACTTGTGTCTCGCAGAAGTGTTACACCATCAGCTCTGCATTTTCTGGTGACAACTCCTCAAAACAATCTATAAACAAGTTCAAGCTTTGGATCTCTAAATGCATCTCCATTTCCTGAGGTCAAGTCTTACGTCACCAGTTTCCCAACAGGCAGAAAGTCTCTTCAGAGACTTTAGTCACGAACCTTATTGCACAATACTGTCTTTGACTAGTTGTCAACCGCTACAACTAATAAAGAGCCAGAAGGATGCTCTTCTACTCCCATATCTTTTTAAACTGGAAATGCTTTGTTCACGGAACTCATAAGGTGCTTCATCTTGCTTGGCAAAGATTTCAGTCTTTCTTCAAGCTTGCTGTATATACCAGCTTGGATTACAGGCTAATTTTCCCAGAGATTCTTGTACTCTAGTCACAGCCCCCTTTTGTTTCTCTTGTCACAAAGATGACTTTTGCACACCAGACCTTATGCTTTCCAATTATTACCAATACTAGTTTCTCTTCCACCCATGCATTGCAGCCTCCACAATAAGAACCCTCGGAAGAGCTTAAAAATTCTCCAAAAGTGGTAGGACAGAATGAGTCTCAAAGCCATCAGATTAAAAATGAGTATAAACCTGCCACCAGGAAGATCACCTGCACATCTCTGTGTGCAGAAGGCTGTCAGTTCCCTGCTCCACAGCAAGGATTGCTCTACCAGAACAAAGGTGAGAAGCATCCGGCTTCCAGCTGAGACAAGCTTATTTGACTGACAAGCATGTGTATCCCTATCGTACACCCTTCTCTGTGCCCCCCACTCCTCACATCAGCTATAGCCTAGCACTACTGCACCAACCACAGCAATTCTCAGCAGCAGTGAACACCACACCTTACTTGAGCCTCCATCTTCATACCACCTCGCTGTCAAACAACCATACTTCAAAACAGCAACAGTTAACACTACAATCAATTCAGTATGATAAATCAACCATCTAAAAATGTTTGATTTTTCCCATGGCGAGTAATGCAAAACCGAGCAGGGACAAAGGAGAACTCACTGTTGGAATTAATAGCTGTAGTCAAGAGGTCAGAAGCTGGTTGAACATCACCTCTGTGTCTGGGAAGCGACACTGAAGATGGAGGTCTGCAACACTACCACCCTGTGCAGCACAACAAGCTTCTGCGGCATCGCCCATCCCTGATACTACACTGATCCATAAGGCCACCACATACCAGCTAAGCAGCCTCTTGAATTTTTTTGGGAGTGTGGGGGATTAAAGTCGAAGGGGAAAGCTCAAGGACTGAAGAGCATAAGAGGCTAAACACCACAGGGTTTTCACTTTTGTCATAGTTGGGCTAGAGATAAATTTTAAGGGATATACTAAGCCTACCACATTCTTCAAGTTTAAAGAGACTCTCGTGGACACCTGTGATTTGCTACTCAAGCAGAAAACAAAAATTCAAATAAGCCAACAGACTACTTCAAGTTAGAATACATTACAAGAGTCAACTATTTCATGTTATTTTTTTAAACTATAAAAAGAGGCAGTCAAAGCAACGTTTCAGTTAGGTAGAGAATGCTGCATTAATTTCAAAAACTAAATAGTGGTAAAGTTGGAGTCTGTTGCACTGGTTAATGAATGAGGTGACTGTTTTCAAAGATATCCACAGATGTACTGATCATAGCTAGCATGAACAGTTTTTACAGCACTGCTGTATAATCTCATTCAGTTATTTGACTACTGATGGTAATTAAGGACCATAATCCATTGCCAAAAAATAAACAAATGTGAGCAACCACCAATACTTAGGCAATGGCAGAAATTGTGTGTGGATATTCTAGGTTTATTGCCAAATACTTAGCTGTTCAGAGAAAATTTGAAGTTGAAGTAAGTTCTTGAGTATGCACAAAACAGGAATGGAGCTGAACACTTTACAAGCACAGGAAAAACAACAATAACTGAGAAAATTTTGTTTATGTAGAATTAGTATGTTCAACCTGGATAATGAGGAACAAGATTCACAGATTAGAACTACTAACGCAACAGAAAACCACAAAAAGTTTAAGTTGTATGGATAGCACCAATCCAGCCTTCTTTCCCTCAGGACTTGCACAGAAATACAGCTACACCCCAGACTTTTCATAGCATCTGACCCTAGTAAGGTAAGTACTTTACCATGCATATTGTTTATTAACTACCAAAATTGATGTAGTAGTACTGAGGTATTAAATCAAAGAAACATGCATCATGATTAGAGTTACTGCCTGTAACGTATTATATATGAAAATGAAACATTATGTACGAAGAGAAACAAGCATAGCAACTGATATCTACAAACTAAAGTCACAGTGGCACATTGAACAATTTTAGGTTAACCAGACTCACTTAAAAATAGAAACCAGAGGCTGGGCTCTTCTCTCACCCCATTTTACATGTCTTTACTTCCATTGATTTCAAGTGGAGTTCTTCACAATTTATGCCATTGTGAGAGGAGAATCAAGCCTTGTGTGTTTGAAAGGAAACAGCAGACATGTTTCCCACCAGAGTGCACGGGGAGATTTTAAAAAAACACAAGTATATGAACTGTGAAACCGATAGAGTACACAAGTGAAGGCAGGCAAAGAGGCTTTAGCTGGGGGTGGTGGTGTGGAACTTGCAGCTTATCCAGGGTGGTTTTTTGGGGTTTTTTTTGAAGACTCGGGATTTGTATTAAGAAGTCAGAAGCCCGGTCATTAAACTGGCTTTAAACCAAAGTTTTAGAAATACATATTGTATTTTCTTTCTGACAGAAATCATTGATTTATATTTTTCTTACAGTTATTCTATAAAATGAGGAACAGGCCACTTTCTTTGTGAAGGACACAGACTTTCCATTCCCAAAAACCAGGAAGTGGGAGGGAGGTCTGAGCTATTTGCATCACTAGAAATGGTGCCTAACCACCACTCACACCCAAGCTCAAGCACATGATCTTCCAAAACCCTTCAGGATCTAACTACTGTAATATTAGTTGTCTGGATGAAAGAGCAACACTTGCAACTGGAACTTAAGTCAGAGAAAGTACTAGATGATTTTATAGGTGACAAAACTACTTCATGGTTTGGACCTATGGCACAACAGAAGGTACAGCTTTATGGTCTGTTTTTTGGGGTAGCAGCACATGGTTAGGAAGCTCCTCTTTCACACCTCCAGTGAGCAGCTCTGTGCACTAACACAATCATTGTGCCGGTGTGTACTGATTTGGGAAGCTCACTTAAAACAAAAAGCAAGAAAACTCCCAAACATTTTCAAACCATCTCTGTGCCCCTGCTCAAGTTGTGCCAGCACAACTAAGCAACAGCATAAGGGAAACAGTATTTTACAGAGGGAATAAAGACTTATTTGTTTTATCAGGTTTATATACCATAGTAATGCACGATTGAAGTCATTTAGGGTCCAACACTGACAGAGTATTACTCTGACTCCCTGTTTGGAAATGCTTTTCCCCCCACCTTCACTTGTGTGCACAACTGGTGTGGCAGCTCACATACTGGTTTTTAAGTCTCCCCCTGCACTCCAGTAGGAAGATGTGCTGGCAGTTCCCTTTTAAAAACAAGTCTAGATTCTCTTCTCACAAATGCATTAGATATTGACTGATTTAGTACACGACAAAGCAGGAAGAAGGTAAATGCATGGAGTTGTACAAAGGAGGATGACTTCTACCTGCAGAAAAAATGTTGCATAATTCAAGCTATACCTGCTGATTTTCATGAGACCTGTTCTTTCAAAGCACTAGTCTCCTTCCAGAGCCCATGGGAAGGTGGAAAGAGACCCAAGAACAAACACATACGCCCTTGAATATCCAACTTCGAGTGTTTTGGAGTTAGTATTTAGATGTTGAACACCGACTTACACATCAAAGTTAAAAAAGAAAGTCTTAAACGAACAGGAGCCTGGTATCACCTCAATTCCTAAAATAAGGCCACCGAGTATACCTTTGTGCTAATATATCACAGTCAAAGAGTCCTCATCATATCAGTACCTCTTTTACAGCATCAGCTCCAGGCTAAGAAGACATCAACTATTAGGTCAAAAAGGTTTATAAACAGCTACAGTACAATATGAGACAGACAGGGAGACATTAAAAACTAACCTACCAAAATTACAGCCTAAAAGACAGCAGGATCAGAACTAGACAATAGAGCTCTGAGTGTCAGGGGAGATTTTGCAAAGAAAGCTGAAAAGCAATAAATCTGCAGCGATGAAGCAGATGCCGGCTTGTCACTGTGGTCACTTCAGTTCAATCAAATACCTTCATTGCTCAAGTTCAATATATTAACAGCTATTCTAAAACCGTAAGAGCTGTTCTTGCATGAAATCAACAGTTTTATATAACTGGAAAATCATATATTGAGAAAGAAATGGGCTATTAGCCCGGACCACTGAACTACAGCTTCGCACCACCTGAAATCCCCTGCAGAGGTTGCCTGAGCAGATTGTCTGTATGAGAGGTCAGG
This sequence comes from Chionis minor, assembly GCA_013398295.1. NCBI lineage: Eukaryota > Metazoa > Chordata > Aves > Charadriiformes > Chionidae > Chionis > Chionis minor. The sequence continues at coordinate 232,748 of VZSF01009952.1, read as the reverse complement.
GGGTAAAGCCTGACGTTTACTGGATTCACAAACAGCTAAATCAACCATTCAGCTCACCAACCTATTCAGCGGCATCCTTCGTTGCAAGCGCTCCCACAGCTATTTGGCAGCTCCTACTTGAACGCAACAGCAATATGTAGGGCTCCCTCTTACCACGCGGACGTCCTCTCCAGCCTCACCCTAGTACAAAGCTGCCTTCCTTGGAGCCTCCCAACAGGAGGCCAACGCGCTGCAAAAGGGGACCCGCTCCCTGGGATCTGGCAGCAGAGAAGAGCTGCCGTAACACAACTGCTTGCCTTTTTTTTTTTTTTTTTTTTAGGCAGCTCACATTTCTCCTGAATAGTGGTGGTACCTCCTAGTAGATACTTGCTGAAATCCAAACCTATACCGAGCTGCTGAGAGGCCAGAACAAAGCTGTGTCCTGGGTAACAACATCCTTACCGGGCTGGAAATCATGTACTTTTCCAGTACCTCAGTACAGATGAGAGCCTGGCCTGCTTTCTACATGTTTGGCAGTACTCTAAGACATTTGTTGGCTATTGGCCTGCCAAGCTGTTTAGGCTTATAAGTTCCTTTGCACTCGCTTTATACTATTAATTTTGTTAAATATAATCATATCATCTGTGTATCTTATTCCCATATTCCATATGCACAGAACGAACTCATTTCAGTCCTAGGATGAATAGGAACTCAATATTTATCACACAGATCCACCATGCTTCGCAAACAAGACTGAAAAAGCCTCTCACAATGAAGTTATCCATATGATCTTTCTGATGAGCAAAGCATGAGAAAACAGTTCAAAGCTCTCAAAGCCATATGTATATTTTTACAAAAGACATCTGCAATTCACCAGTGAGGTTCTAGACCTAGTATAATTCATTTAGCAGTCTGTATACATAGATGCAAATACATTAGGCTCAGACACTTCTTCCAGGCCTTCATAAAATTCATTTTAAAGTATATAAATATTCACACGTTGAATAGTCATCTCAGCATGTGAAGCTTTTATTTTTCTACAAAAATACCGATTCCTGCAAGGAGGCTGAAATAAAGTAAAAATACATTAGTCCTAAAGTATGCACACAGACACATGCAATTTCTTTACATAAACACTTTTGAACTTCTGGGTGATTAAGTGTAACACTTGACTACAAAAAGAGATCTTTAAAAGCACATCTCCACTAATCAGGCACTAATTTTTAACATACTTGAAAACAAGTCAGCTTTTACCGCGGTTAGACAAGTCGATCCACACTTGAAAGTACGAGGCAGCTTTCAATTTGCGCCATGGTTATCATGCATTTGGGTTGCTATAGAAGTGGGCTACGGGTGAGGGCAGCGTCCGACCAGCCCATGCGTTCGACGGGTTGAGCAAGAGCACCCGGTGCCTCGGAGCCCCTTGCTGAGCCAGCGCTATCTCCATCACAGGAGTACTTCGTTAACAAAGAGATTAGGGGAGGAGAAAACAGCTAAAGCTGAACGATTACAGCTCTTGTCTCCAAGGTGGTTTACATTGCTCCCACAAGGAGCATGGGAATACAGAAGACACATGCTTTGAGGAGCGATACAGCAGTAGTGGTCTAGATATGTTTAAAGATTCAATTGCACAATTCTTAACATGTTCAAGTTTCTCATTTCAGTCTTTAAGACTGGTGAGAGAAGATGCAGCTTTCCTACAGAGCAACAGGATGCAAGATCCTACCATGCAGCACGGTCTAGAGCCTACGTTGCCATATTCATAACTGCATCTGCATTCTTATTTTCTTTTTAAAAACACTCCAACTCCTTCAGAAATGAAGAGGTTTGGACAAGGAAGACTCCCTTTAAGGGAATCCCTTTAAGGGACTAACATTGCCCTGCTTAAAAAAAAAATCCCGTAAGTTTTATTATAAGCATCATGATATTGACATGCAGATTTTTAATCACGCTGGTTGCAATTATACAAATCAGTGATCAAATCCACTGAAAAGTCAGTTTTTGTACACACCATATTAACACAATCATTAGACATGGATTTGGCACATTGCCGTCAGAGAAGCCTAGTTCTGGAACCACGTAATAATAAGATTGGGGCTACTTGATGCAAGATTAGAAAGCAACAAGCTCAAAAAGGTGGTTATAAAAACATCACAGGAAACAAAATTTATTTTAAATAAAAGCAAAGCAATCATATTTCAATATTTAGATGGCAGTTGGAAATGCTTTTTTGGCATGCAGCTGCTCCACGAAGCCAATATTGTGTGTAACTGGAAACATTTCAAAAAAACAGAATTGTTACTGAACTCAAAGACCATAATTGCAAGCTGTGGGATCTGTGCTTAGAGAAGAGAGGGGCAACTGAATAAAACTGTTATAGACATAAACCTACAAGCACACTCCATAACACTCTTACCACTTTATTGCCAACTTGGTAGAGCTGGAGAGGAAGGGAGTAAAGGGGGCAGGGGGGGAAGGAAAATGAAGGCAAGAAGCACACAAGGCAGAACAGCAAGAGCTATCAGGTGCTATATATCAATGTTTCAAATACAAACCTTAGACAAGAGTACATGACTTTGGTACAGAACAACTGAAATAACCCAGTTCCAGCTTTTGTTGATGTGTAATCCACTGGAAATGAAAGGCCTGCCTGAGAGACTGTCTACCCCAGGTTTACTAACTAGCAAAACACTCCGAGCTTGATAGGTTCAAAATGATCTTGAAAAGGAACTCGCCAATCTTATGGTTATATTTAAGAACTTTTAAAGGAGTTAGCCTTCCAGGCAGAGTTCCAAGAAAAGGTAAACTAGCAAAAAGCTGTCATTTACAGATATTTTAAAAACACTAAAAATGTTTGTATTGGCTCATACCTCTTGTATCTGAGCACTTCACTCATTGGGTACATTTAAAAAACCTCCTCGCACAAGAATATGCTTGAGAAGTATTGTCAGTTTGTGCTGAGAAGCCATTTGCTCATTTAGTTTTGCCACAAAAAGTAGTATAATTTATTTAGAGCACAATATAAACAAGCAAAATACAAAGAGGAAGGGTTCGAGCAGCCCACTTGTGAAGTTTTCTTCAGTAACTGGAAATATCCTTTGACGATGAACCAGCAGCCAAAGAGCTGTTTCTGTAAGAAACACGTAATTTTGGCAAATTGGGATCCGATAGTTTATCTGGGAATTTCTGCCAGAACTGCCACGACTTCAGTGTGCTATTACTTGCAAAACATGTTTCTTCCCATCATTCTTCGGTCATAAGGTGGGAGGGGGAAAGATGAGCAATAGCTGTGCCATATCCTTCCAAGCTGGTTGTTCCCATTATACAACTCCTAATCCAAACAATTTAAGCACGCAAGTAAAAGCTACTCATTTCTGTAAACATTTCCAGGAGCAGGACCTAAGCATGCATGGCTTACACCAAGCATATACTAATGACTAGAGCTAACCTCAAGTTTACCTCTGTTTAAACAGCATAAGCAGAAAACTGTGTTGGCCAAACTGAAGCTTAAGCCTTAATACGAGGGGGTAAACTGAATATTGAGAGAAGCCACTTGGTCGTTACACTCTGATCTCATAATCGAGTATTCTTAACGCAACATTATAACATGCAACAATTTTCCCAGAAACACAAACGATGTTTTGTAATTACTGAAAAAAAGAAAAGTAATGTGTCAGAGCATGTTTTTATACCCCAACAGAACGGATCTCTTTACTTTGGGATAAGGTAGTGGTTGAAAACAGAAACAAAACCCAGCCTGTTTGTTTGTTTTAAATGGACTTCACCACCACACATACAATTAACTCTGGAATGCACAAGACATGGCATCCAAGCAAACAGAGGCTTTAAATTTAAGTGCAGTTCTCAGTCTGCTCTGTTCCAAGCTGTGTGCGTAGCAGCCGTTGACAATATATTACGCAAGATCCATATCACAAAGGGAAGGGACTTTTAAGCTAGGACACAAAGGCTGCAGCGTTAGAGAGGGTCAAAGCAATCTGCAAAGGCATAATATGAACCAAAGCCATTTAAATTACTCTGTAAGATGTAGATGTTCATTAACATAGAAAAGTTTCACGGGGAAAACAATGACAAAGTAAAAGCCATCTGATTTTCATATGCTAATTAATTAAATATGCCAAATGCATTTAATCTCTTCTTATAACCATAGGGGGAGACAGACCAAACTCTTGGAAGTTCTGAAAAGACAGGTCATTAGCGTGCCAAGTCGTTCTTCAGATCTCCTCCTTATATACAAACTTACATATATAATAAGTTCGGAATGCAAGTAAGGCCCAGCTCCCCCCTCCCGCCCCCTCCAATTTTCCTTCTTTGGAAGACACTTGTTATCTCCTACTCCCATATTCTAAACCTCTTATTAAACATTAGAAAGAACTCGTTTGCTAGGAAATAAAAAGCAGCACAGAAGCTGTTTTGCCAAAAGCCCCAGTCTCCCTGAGATGTAGAATAAGCTAGTTGAGAATGAGATTAATAACATTCTTGCACATATGCATGAAAATCCGCACATAGTTTGTAGTCTTCCACTTTTAAGTTCAGATGACATTTCTAGCCATTTCTTGCCTTTCCAAACAAGAAAAGGATTCTGATGTTTACCTAAGGTTCTTCTTGCTTAACAAATCTTAAATTGAAGCAGATTTTTTTTTTTTAAACAATTACCTTCTTCTGAGTTATCATACTACAGGATATTAGGAAAAACCAGACTCTCCTGTTGCTTTTACCCACATCTGACTCCAATCTTAATAGTTTAGCTATTAACCCTGTAAGGTCCCCACACACACACACACCTTGCCCGGTTGATGTTAAAATTTTTATATGACTGATCTGGGCTTACTCATTACAAAACCTTTTGTTATACAGAAAGCTGAGCAGCTCCGTGGACCTTGATTTACAGGACACAATTAACCGTGCCGTTGGCAGAACTGCACCAGCCCAGCTCATCCGGGGCTCTGTGGTGAGAAATTAAAAGATGTGTCACTGCAGTCGGAGTAGCTGCTCTCCTTCCTTCCCTTTCCGAGCCCACTCTGACCTGCTGACATTTTGGGGTGAAAACCTGGCCCCCCTGATATACCTGTGCTGTAGAGAAGTAACACAAATAACACTAATTACTCCTAGAAATAATAACAACTAAAGCTAAAGGGGGGGAAAACACATCCTGCTAGAAAAATCTCAGTAGTCACTCTGAGTTTGCCATGCAAAAAACACACAGTTTAAAGACCTCAGTTACCAGCTAAACAGCAAAAATAGGGAACTTGGCTGGCAATAACGCTAGCTTTTTTTTTTTTGGCCACCTTTTAGGTTTTAGCATGTCGGGAATATGCATTGTTAACCTTTAAATCCTCTGTATAAACATTTCTCCGAGAGCTTGTAAAATATCCCCCACTGCGTTTCCTGGCCCTCCGGTTGATGGCATTCAGAGACACCGGTACCGGCGGGCGCTTTATTGTGCTTTCCCCGGCCACCCCGCCGGGGTACAGTGACAGACCCCTGTCCAGGGCCGGCCCCGCCGCCCCCGGGATCGGGCCGCAGCGACGGCGCCCCGGGCCCGGCCGGGTGATAAACGGCGGCCGCCGGAGTTTGAAACACCGCGGCGGCAATAAATATTTTGGGAGATGGGGCTGGGGGACCGCCCATCGCCCCTCCAGAGCGCTCTTCGTTGAGGAAGGGGAAAAAAAAAAATAAATCAAGACATACTTGGGCCAGGTCCGTGC
>VZSF01009952.1:0-226274 GCA_013398295.1 Chionis minor | reverse complement strand
GGGCGGGGCGCGGGGGACGGGTCCCGGCCGGGCCCCGCCCGAGCGCCCGTCGGCGGGGCCGGGGGGCGGTGCGGTGTGGGGTGCTCCGCAGCTGGCGGCCGGGGGGCACGGCAGGACCTGCGGAACCCCCTTTACCCGCCCTGTTTGGGAAGGCGGGGGGCGGGCAGGCTCCCCCCTCCCGCCCCGCTCCCCCCGGTCAGACGGCGGAGCTGTGAGGCCGACTGCTGGCTCCTGGCCGGCGGCTCTCGCCGGGGGAGCGGGAGAGGGACAGTTAATTAAAAACTTTTCCCGCTCATCTGTGCAGAGGCGGGCGGCAGAGCCCGCTCCGGCGGTATTTGCGGCCCCACGGTGTTGTCGGTGGGCTGCGCGCACCCAGCGGTCGCACCGGGGGCACTGCTGGCGGCAACGGGGTGCGCGGCCATCGCCCTCCTCCGCCATCGGCCCTCGCCATCGGCACTCGCCGTCAGCCCCTGCCATCGGCCCTCGCCCTCCGAGGTGCGCGGGGCCGGTAGCCACCAGGCTTAGAAAAGCTCCCCGAGAGGGCTGGCAGGGCTGGGCACTCCCCAGAGCAAAGCGGCCCCGGTGTCACCGTAAACGGGACGGCAAAACCAATGCGGTGGGCAATACAGGGATGCTGAGGTAGCCAGGGATCCATTTAAATCCCTTCCCCTCTTGTTACCGGCACCTTCCACATGTGTTTAAGCCACTGGAGTTCACTTGTACCTCACACCCTTTGAGCAATGAGCACTGAGCCCTTGGGTCTCTAGTGGTCTCGCGGTGTTTAAATCCTCTGCGGAAAAAATCAGAGAGAAGGATGAGCAACAATGGAGACGTTGAACTTAATGTCATATTCTTTCTATAGATGCAAATTGGAGGGTGAATTAATTTTACTGGAGCGGCTTCGAAGTGAAACAAATGTGTTTGGAACCATGAAAGCTTAATATAAAGCTGAAATTTGTTCTGGTGTCTGGCAGTATCTCTCTCGCTTCTCTAAACAAGGAATTATTTGAGGTTAGGAAATGGCAATTTTCCCTTCGTGTTTTGAAGCACATTTGGTTTTCCTGTGTTAGCCGAGTAAGTTTTTTATCTGGAATCCAATCTGCTGGAAATCATCTTTCTGCATCCGAAAAAAATAAAAAAGGAAACGACTTCAGACTACAACCCTAGGCTATGATTTTATTACAGGCCAGAGTGTGAAACCTCCTTATCACCTTAGAAGTTTCGGCTGCGATTCTGACCCCGGGTGCTCTGCTCTGCTGTTTCCTTGCAGCCTGGATGTAGTATCACCCTCGCATTGCTGAACGCTTCCTTGTAAATCTTATCCAAGTCAGAAAATAAACATTTTCAGATCGCATTTGCATGGGATTTTTCAGAGAGAAAGCAAAGACGCTTGTACAGACAGGTGGAACCTCATTAAAAGAGGTCTCCATCACTTTTTTCCGTCAGAATGAATTTGGATGTCTCCTATTATTTAAGGAAAAAAAAAAGAATGAAGTAGAAATGTGAAAAAATGAATGAATTCTAAAGGGAATATGAAGAAGAGGGAGGCAAAGAGGGCAAAAGGGCTGCTATAGAGCTGTTTGTCCCTTGTCTTGTGTTCTTCCCTGCCACCTATTCAAGCATTTCTGTAGCACTTATCACTAAGATCTAAATACGTTTAGACCGTGCTGCCAGCATTGCATGATTTCCGTCATTTACTTCTTCCCACTTCAGGTTCCAAAGGCATAGGAAATAAGATTGCTTGGCTTTTAAATAACCTTGTCAAAGGTGTTTACAGTCATATATTAGCAGATCTGAATCTGGAATGAAAGAATTTATGGCCAATGCACTCTTTTAAGTTGTATATCTGTTTATCTGATCCTCACTTACAAATGCCTCTAATTAAGCTATAAACTCTTAGTTTCTACTTAACCATATGGGTAGCCTGGGAAGTTTGCTACAGTAATGTAATTTACCCGTTCTACAGCCATGTCTGCAATGCAAATCCAGCATAACTGCTTTAATAATGTTACAACCCGCTCTGTTTTTCACAGCACGGACAGAAATAAAGCCTGCCCAAGTTACCGATTGTAGTCCTGATGAAACGGCACAGGCAGTTTTCTCTTTAGACCTAGGGGACTTTGTGTCAGGGAGAAAATACTCCCACAACCCTGCAAACAGTAGGAAATAAGATAAAAAAAATACAGTCTGAAGATGCAAGTACTGGAGGAGGGGCTATAATCTCCATCCATTTTTTTTTTTTGCACTTTCCATGGGAGCTACTTGGCTCGCCTTTGATTTTGTTGCATTTGACCCTCGGGTACTATTCATGACTTTTACTTGGATGCACTTTTCATTCACTTGAAGTATGGATAATTTGAGGATGGGGTCTACTCTGCCACTGGAGTGGGCTGAGAGAGGGTGTTAGGACAACTTGCACATAAAAATGGCCCAGAGTTACGAATATCTATTTGTATATCTAAAACTTTTATTAAATATTTCAAAAATATTCACACAAGAAAAAACATATAAACTACTGATAAACAGGTTTAAAAGGGGCTCGAGCCCCAGCTTTGTTAACTTAACATAGAAAAAAAACACACTTCCATGGGACTCTTGCCTACTGTATGAAAAATGCATTGTAAAATACATTCTATATTTAGGATTTTTTTTCTAGAAAGTAGTGCTGACTGGTCATGAATTTCATGTGAGGAATGCAATTTTGGGCCTCTGCTGCAGGAGCTTAAAATTTAAAAATGTGAAGTATGAAAAGTTTTTGCGTGACTTTGAAGTAGGAGGAAAAGCATCCGTATAGACTCACACAGGTACCCTAGAAGGAAATGCCTAGAGCAGTTCATCAAACTTTATTTTCCAATCCTACCTCTTCCAGTGACTACTTTAAATATTTTGTATTTTCTTTGAAGTATCCCTTGTTTTCATATTGAAAGGACTAACTAACTCTTGATAGGCGAGACATTGCATAAAACTGGTTTTGTGTAAAATTTACATACAAGAGTTGCAACTGCAACTGCAGGTAGGTGAACAAAAATAGCTCCTTAGCCAGGTAACAAAAATATAATCCAGCACTGGTGTAGCTTTGAGGCCGGCTGGGTTTAGGAGAGATGGCTGGACCAGATGGCCCCCAAAGATCCCTTCCAACCCTGATCCTATGATCTGGATCTGTTGGATTCAGCCAATACAGAAGATACAGGTCGGACTACACTGTCTGAAAAGTATTGGGGAATAGAAGAGGTCATGCCTGGAGGTGGAAAGTTTGAAGCATAGTGATCTTGATCCTGGCAGTAGGCTACCCCACAGCTATCTACGTGGTGGCTTTACTGTGTATTTAGAACAAAATTTGCGTTAGATTAGGGGCAAGATGTAAATTTTTTTGCAGACTCAGATTGGACTGTTTTGTTTTATTGCTGTGGTGTGAAGTGTAAGCCAGCTTCTGGGATCATTTGGGGTTTTTCTGGGAGGAACATTGCTTTAACTTCTGCTGCTCGCTTTCTACAACACTGTGCATTTGGTTAACACTTTCTCTTTTTATTTCTTAGTCTGTCTTTAGGAAAGGAACCCACAATGGGTACAACGGCCATTCTTGTCCTATTTGTACTTCAAATAGGCAGCAGTTCCACTGCTAATAGTAGCAGTGGGAATGCCTCAGTTTCCCTCTTCGCATGCGGAGAATAAAACTGTCATACACCACACGGTCTTGTTAGGCTTAGTTAATGTTTGTGCAGCACTTGAACTTTTCAGACAAAAAGCTGTATAGAAGCACATCAATGATTAATATCAACAACAGCACCTTGTTCTAGGTCTGCCCTGGGTGTTTCTGGGCCACTCAACTGGAGTCAAGTCACGTGGACAGGTGGAAGCAATTAGGCATAAATTTTCAAAAGGTGATTCCTACAAACTCCTTTCTTTGGCTTGTACCCAGCAATATGTTCTTTATCAGTTGTATAAATTTGGCTTTAAAAAAACCCCAGTCTTTTTCAAACCCCAGCAAGTTTTCAAAATGTCGTTGGTTAAGAAGGTTGCTTTCCCTGCTACGTTAGCAGGTGTCCCGCTTTCCTCCTCTGCATCCTTAGGAGTCTCAACAATCTGCATCAAACCTACTCCGAGTGCTGTGTGGTCTTTTCAGGGTAGTTGGAAACCTGGTCACCAGTCATAAAAATCAGGGATAGACTGAGGAGTAGTATTGCTCCATCTCAACATCCAGGTTTGATGTCTTCTCCCATGTAAGCCTGGGTGTAGCATGGCTGGAGGGAGGGAATTGCATCCTGATACGGAGTCAGGACAAAGCTGGAATGCATGCTTGCATTTGGGAGAGGGGATGGCTTCTTGGGTTTTCAAGTTCAAGTATTGTTCCAGGCTACAGGGTCTCCTTTTCTGATTTATTTTTGCAGTAGTCCTTCATTTTTATGTAAGAGCTCTCCTGCTGATTTTTGCCTGTTTTGTTTGGTTTGGCTTTATCCTACGACTCTGTAACTTTTTCAGCTATACAGTCCTTCCTGATCTCTGTTTTAAAAGTCAGCTGAATCCTTGCATGGCAGGCTAAGAAAAAGGTTCTTACGGATTTCATTCCCAGGCATCTTCCCTAGCTGTTTAACTCTCTCTGTCCTCTCTACCTGGGCTAAAATGTTATACAAAGGCTTCATGCCCTGCCTTTGATCACAGACTTCTTCACTGGTTCTTCTAGCCTGGTTATCTCCTAGGGCCTAGGGTCAAATGGGCAACTTGACTGAGACAAAAAGAACAGCATTTAGTTTGCAGTAGATGTAAGTAATCCCAGTCCTGTTTCTGAGATCTTCTGCTGTGCCTTGTGCTCCCTCCCCCCGGAGCTGGAGTCGGTCCTGCTAGCTGCAGTGACGCTTGGAGCAGCTCTTGGAAAACATCCCAACGTTGCTGTAGCTCTTCCAGCCATGGCTGATTATACTCTGCCTTCTGAGTGGTCTCAGATGAATCTAGTTGTATTCAAGGAACAATGGCACAACTCCCTGCATTTCTCTAGTTCCAGACAAATACTCAGAATCCAGTGGTCCTTTGCATATCTGTTTCCCGGTCCCACCAGGCATTAGAGTCCTACCTGTAGGCCTGGGAGGCTGCCATGGATTTTTCACAGTGTTTTGCCCAAGAGCGTGGTCATTTCATTGCCTGGAGGTGTTTCTGTTTGAACAGGAGACACTGAGATTGAACAACCTTCTGTTGTCCCCTCTTTGAGAGATGAAACAGCTTTGAGAACATATGTCTGATCCCACATCCTCTGAGACACTTGATGATTAGCCCTTTCATAAGATCAGCCCAGATTTATAACCACTACATAGAGAGAACCTCGTAGAAGGCAATAAATAATATTTTGGATAAACAGCTGTGATGATTTTAAGAATCCTTTGTTCCTATTCAATTTGATTTACTGAAAATGTACACTTTGAGAAGCCAGGGTGTTAGAAGTTAAGGATAATACTCCATACCATTTGTCCTTTTCCTTTTCTGTAATGGCACAAGTGTAAATCACAACCCTAACTTGATTAGCTTTTGTTTCACTCTGTTACGGTTTTAACATTATTTAAACACAGTTCGTTATTTAACTGTGCAAGAGATCTTAATCTTTTACTTAAATGTAAATTGCAAAGTACAATCGCTAAACAAATTGATTGAATACCATTGATTATTCATCAAATAATTGTGGCAAATCATGTAATCAATTATTCATCATCCTCAGAGAAGAATAGATGACATGAAGAATAAGCTGTAATTAAGATAAAACACTATTGGATTCTGTACTGATAATTTCTTTTGAAATTAGAATTCTTGCAATTAAATCAAATTGAAATTAAAATGTGAGTAGCCTGATTGAGGCACTGAGTAATGATTGTACAAAAGTGTAATCTGCTAGAATCTGTTCACGTATGGGGACACAGATGACATTTGCTGCCTGAAATATTTTCTATTTTTCTCCTTGCCTTACTTCTGTCTAATGCAAGGATGCCGTTACGATTTTAGATTTTAGTCTCCTCCATTATTATGTGACTGAGGCACCAGTGTTACAAAAAGTAAAACACATTCTTAAAAACAACTTAAACATTTAATTCCCATACTTGGATTTCTCCTTTTATACCAAGTACCACCCAGAATCTAGATGTAAAATGAGCGTGGATAAATTCACATTACTGTAAGAATTTGGTTTTGCAAATTTTATGGCGCTTTGACTTTATTGCTTGATTTATTATTTCCATGACCCATTAGACGTTTTAAATCAATGGAAAATCTCCTTTTGTCTTCAGCTATGTAATATATCCAGAAAAAATATCTCCAGCAAACAATAAAAGCGTCGGCATCAGTCTTAATCAAAACCATTGTTAATGAAATAATTTCTCAGTCAGTTGGACCAGGTAAAAGTCTGATCTTCCCAGCACTTCTCAAAATGTGTGAATGCTGTCTTGAAATATTCAGTGGTTTTTGACTGTCACACTGAAAGTGAAAGGAATGAAATGGCCTTCCACCTGAAGAAGTAAACTGGAAGGTCACTAATGTGGCAAATTGTGTTTCTTTTTCAAATTCACAAGATATTTTACAAGGATTGGTAAAGCTAGGGGATGTTTTTAACAGCAGGCATGAACTGTTGTCTAGAAGTAATCACTGCTCAAGCTATATAACTGAACGCAGCTATTAGTTGCAAGTAATAACCTCACATGACATTGTTTTGATGCTGGTAGGATGAGTGTGGTAATACACAGAGTGCAAATATTTAGGCAGATTTGAAATTCATGGACTGGGAATATGCTTTCAGTTATGATTAGGGCTATGATTTAGATATGAGTTGTCTCATAGTTTTTTAGGTCTTTTTGCCTCAATATCATGTATTGTAACAATCAACTCAGGAGCCATAAAGGCAAAGTTCGAAGATAATGTATGCACAGATGGAAAAATGTGTTCCATCAACATACTTGACTAAATAGGCGTTGTTTTGAAAAAAGAAAGATGGAACAGAATTAATTCAGATTTAAACAGCATTTTGGCTAGACCTCTAAAGTGACGCAGAAATGGTAATGGCAATGTATTTCTTTTCTCTCTCCTCTCTGCTAGACAAAATGCATATTACTGGGTCTTTACATGAGTGAAAGATTTTCAACATTTATTGAAAGTAATTTTTAAAAAAATTAAAAGTAAAAATTATTCAGATTTATATTATTCAAAGCATGCAATAAATTTGCTTTCTTTGTTTTAAATGCACATCATGTTTTCAGTATTTGCTGTTCATTATTCAAATTATTTGTGTTCCCATATATTAGGCTGCATGATGTTTCCATTTTATGACTGGGAAAGGCACTAGGCTGCTAGTGTGTGTATGGAAAAATTTAAGATTCTGCTTCCTTTAGCAATTTGAAATTACTTTGAAATGCATTTTCAGGAAACATTTGAGTTGTAAAACTTGGTAACATGGGAGTTCATGGAAACATAAAAGCCATGAGTGAATAAATCAAAGGATATTTTTTGGAGATAGTAAAGAGCCAGAAATCCAACAGAAGGAAAAGGGGATAAGCGGGCAGCATTTCTGCACATCATAAATGTTTACAGAATTTGAATGCTTGTTCTTTTTTCCCCCAGTATTTGACAGACTCATATATCAAATATCTCTGCTGAAGATGCAACCCAAATGATTGATTATTAAGCACTGTTCTATTTTTCAGGTTTCTTCTCTTCCATGGAGTGTCACAACACAATTTGCTATAGCCCTGACCCCTTCCTTTAACTCTCTCTCTCCCTCGGTCTAGTTAGAGGAGAGTGTTGCCAAATTTTTGTATTTTTTCCTTCTCCATCCTGTAAGGTTCACTGTATATTAATCGCCTCTGTGAAGCGTCGGCAATTAAGTAAGCTGAGGATGGAAAAAGGTATCCTTGTTCCTTCGGAGGTGTCACTGCCTATCTATCTGTCAAGGCTGACATGTCAAAATATGTCAAGTCACCCGATTTGTCAGCTAAATATGCCTTATATTTCTTTGCTTGCATTTTATGCAGCCAAACCTGATATAATGGAAACTCCAGAAAGTCAAAACACTGGAGTTGGCGCAGCAGGATTTGGCACACTCACACTCAATTATTTGGCCAGTTTAAGCTAATTGGGAAGAAAATTTCTCAGGACTGACTGTACTCTTCAGGTTGTTTTGAGACTCTCCATAATACAATATGATTTTATTCTGTACACTGTTTGATTGCATCAAAGGAAAGCAGCTGAGCCAATGCACTTAAAATTGGGTCAAAAATTACAGAATCACAACCTTTTGTAAAATCTTTCAGCACATTTCCTTCGTACCTATAAAAGAGTGTTTTCTTGTGCATGTGTTAGTTGGGATCCTTCTCATTCCTCTCGTGGTACTAAACTGAGAAATTTGCTCACCCACAAAGGTATCTTACAAAGATCCTATTCTTTCATTTGGTGGCAAAACTGTATCTTGAAAGGTAATCAGTGGGAAATTTGTCAGGATTAGTCAGTACTTGTCAAATCTATGTCAAACCACGGCAATATCTCAGTGACCTCTAGCTCATGATTTATCAAATGTAGCTAACACAGACACAGACAAAATGAAAACAGATTTTTAAAGGGTAAAAGAGGGGGAAAATGGCATTCATTAAGTGAAAGCATTTTCTTTTTTAGTCAATGTTGTTTTTGTAGTTAAGACTTGATCAAAGACATTGCAGACATTACCAAGACAGTTTGAAAATTTGTATCTGCACCAGTACTTCCTAAAAGGCGGTTTTGACTTGGAAAATCAAGGACATGCATGCCAATTGGAAGAAGTTTAGGCCCAGATCCACATAGGTGATGGTGGAGAGGGTGATTCCCATCTTTTGTACGCCAGCCTGGTCACCAGAACACTAACCTGAGGCTTGTCTACCTTGTGTCTCTTCCATTCACAGCTTAAGGGCTAAAGTTCGTATCTCCTACCTTACAGAGGAATGACCCGAAAACTGTGCTGGGGAAACAGGGCACAGGATGCTGGTCAGGAAAGTAACCATTCACCTGACCAGGGAGGGTGTGAGAGAGCAAGGAGGAGTAAGGAAATACAAGTATAAGAAAACACAACTGGAGACCTGGGATTATCTGCCTTCCTTATTTTACTAGGGGCTGTTTAATTCCTGCTGTATAAGCATCCTGAAGATGTGGATGAAAGCCCAACCCTTGGCCTGTGGCTCATGTTCACCTGCCCTGGCATCGTGAGTCTCACTCTTCTTCCTGGCTGGTGACACAGCTTTGGCAGCAGCAGTGAGGAGTTTTGCTCTCCCTTATTCCCTTGTTGTTACTCTACTCAGGGAAATTACTTCATCCTAGGCCTGTCACTTAGCCAAGTGTTTTAAATGAGAAGCTATTAAGTAAATAATGAATAATCACTGCAGAACACCTTTAAGATAATGAAGAGTGAGCTGCTGAGAGCCAAAAGGATAACTTAAGTGTCTAAATCCAGAGGAGGTTTCAGGCTGTCATTCATTAGGACCCTTTGGCATGTATCTGGGAGCTGATTAGAAGAGAGGTGGGATCTCATTTTTACCTCGTTCTGTGACATTTGCTATTAGGTTCCCTCCCCTGACATACCATCCCCGTACCACCACCACAGCTCAATACCTCTGCTGCTGCATGTGTCACTGTCAGGAGGTGCCTGCCAGGACCAGGGCACTTAGTTAACAGATTCCAGTCCAGGAAGAAAGCATCCAAAAATAAGGATGCCAGTGCCATGTCCAGAACTAGCTTTATCAATCTCTCATGAACAAAAAGGTATGAGCTCTCTGAAGTCTGCTTTACCTTTCGCAGAAATGGAATGGAACAGGAATGTACTCCTCTTTTTTTTTTTGTTTCACAAAGAAAAGTGAAAGACAAGGTGCAAGGTAATGCGTAATTGCATATGTATAAAATGTGTATGAAGTAGTGATGCGTAATTGCATATGTATAAAATGTGTATGAAGTAGTGGGTATGCTTGGTGCATGAGTTTGGACATCCTGGAACACCAGTGTCTCTCTCCTTGATCCACAAAAAAATCAAAGGGACAAAGTCTGCCTTCAGAAACTCACCCTGTGACTCCTGTTGAGGTCAGTGAGAACTGTCTGTGTTACTCTGGAAGCAGAATTTTGCCTGGAAGCCAGACTCTAGTAGGGACGATGGTACTCCGTTCACTATCAGAGATTTGCTGGCCTTGCTTTCTTTAACACCCACCCCATCCCAATTCACATGAAAAGAGTTGACCCTATGTGACCTTACATGACCTTGCACACAGGTACTTTTGAGATGCTAAGTTACTGGCAACGTGCAAAGTGACCCTTCTTCGATGCAGTAGGCTTGCAGAAGGTGTGGTGGAGGGTGAGAAGGTGGCAGTGTGCTAGTAAATACATTTGAGGAGTGGGAGATTAAACAGCTGAGATAAATCACGAAACAATCATCACAATCAATCCCATTGTGGGTTATCGTTGGAGGTGTTGCACTTCCCTCGGTTCCTTTGACTGATTCCTGGTAATACTTCATTGTGGTGGAGAGCTCTGCTCTCCATGACTCTGCCCCTGAATCTCCAAGATGCATGTGAGTCTTCATGCTCTGCATGCAAGGTCCTAATTACAGAGAAGTCCTTTAATAGGGCTTCCAGAGATTAAAAGATGTAAATAGGTTAATTGCAATTTCTTTGACAAGTACAGTAATAATGAAGGATGTAAGGCTTCTGATCCCATCCCTAGGACCAAGTGATTGAAGAAAATATATAAAGAATAACCTCCCAGATAAAAAGGGCAACCAGAGCCTACTGAGTTCCTCACCATCATCCTGTCTTGTCCTATTGCTGCTCCACTCAGCAGTAGGAAATTTTTAACTATTACTTCTATTTCACAGACAAGCTGTTTCTCCATTTTCTCCCTCTGCTATTTTTCAGGCAACTCTCTCTAGGTTTCTACATTTGCTAACTCTCCTGAGTATTTCCTCCTGATTTCAAGTAGGACTTCCCTGTTCTCTCCTCTGAATCTTATGGAGACCTCCACTGCTTGGATGTTCTTCATAATTTCCCAGATACTAAGGTATAGACAGAGTATGAGTACTGCAAACATTGCAGTTTGGAATACAGCAAAGCTTTTTCCCAATTATTCCCTCTTCAGCCTTACTCAATAGGCTGGAACTAGTTTTAAAAATATTGTGTGGAAGTATTCATTGTGCTTCTTAACACTGACTAGGTAGAATTTATGCTTATAAACAGATGACTGTTCTTCATCTTTTTTCATGCAAAGTCTTTTTTCATGCAACGCTGTAATATCAGAAAGCCAGTAGGTTAACACAAAATAGCCGTAGAGGAGCTGGGTGTGTTTGAAAATGTGAAGTGTTTGTCCCATTTTAAGCTCAAACCCAAAGCACACGTTCACCTCAAAGCTGAATTTCAATGAGGTACATGATCTTTCATATGAACCCCTGGGTTTGTCTTAACTCATAACACCCATGTCATACTGCAGAGTTTTCATTCAAGGAATCTGATCCACAAAAACGCATTGTTTGCATTCAGATTTCCTCCCTTTCTCACTGGTGCTGGGGTAACTCCAGTAGCTGGTTATAACTGAATAGTATAACTGCAATATATACTAATATCCTCAATAATCTGTTTCAGAAACCAAAGCCAAACTTCAAGCTGGCCTCTCCTGTGAATGACTTGTTAGCTGATTTTACTACTTGAGTATTGAATGGTGAGTGTAATGGATAGCTGCATGCTTAAGTACAGCTTGATCACTAAAGGTAGTGATAAAGTGGATATTTAATGAACGAGAATGCCAGGGAATTTCTAGTGGAAGAGATAAAAGCAGTTGCTGGAAAGCAACTCTAGACAGATGTCGTGGACAGATGTATCTCCTGCTTGGGCGATTGAATACAAGCAGCCTGACTGGGGCTGCCCCAGACAGATGGGAAGAAATAGTGTTGCCCCATTTTAAGACTTTGGTAGTAAGAGTGTGTCCAACAGACACTGATGTTCCAGTGGGGTAAGAGTTTGTAGCCCCTGCATGCTTTGTAGTCCTGGCTAGCTGCCTCTGCCACATCCCCAGCAGCCACAGGGAATCCAGCAGATTGCAGCACTCCTTCCATTTTGTGCATGAGCTGGTGACATTTTCTGTAGGAATGTGGAAGAGGGAGACCCCCATATTAACCCCACAGGAGGGAAGAAGAAGAGGGGGTCAGGAAAAGACCCAGCAGTTCTGAAGGACTGTGGACCTTGCTGCCCCATCCCTGCTTTTCTCATCTTGCCATCTCAGAAGAAGGCATCTGCCGGAGCCTCCATCCCTCTTCAGGACAAGGAGGAGAGGAGGGGGCAGAACCCTCCCTGGACTGACCCCCTCAGATGCGGAGTCTCCAACACTGCAGAAGGAGCAGGGATGATGCCAGGTCAAGAAACAGATGTGAGGCTGGGGGCTGAACTGGTCTATAGCTGGAGAACATGTAGCTTGCTTTTGCTCTCTGGGCTGAGCTGCTTGCAAAATGAAGTTGTAGATGAATGTCACTGAATTGATGTGAAGCTGAGGGAGACAGAACGCCCAAACAAAACCACTGTGAGTTGACCACAGCTGGGGCTCCCAAGTGGAGGCCTTGTAAAGAACTTCTAATAGTATTTCTCAATATTCTCAATATTTTGCATCTGGCAGCACTATAAATACTGTATGGATACCTGGAAAGGGAAAATATGATCTAAAAATACGATCTAAACTTTCTAACGAAAAATGAAAGAGCCAGAAAAAGGATCTAAGGATTTGGGAGCTCATCACATATTGGCCTGGTGTAGAAGTCATGACTTTTAAGTGCTTGAGGTTGACAGGAGTACGCAAATATTGATTCAAAGCTCCAGGGTGTAATGTGACAGGCAAACGCTCCTTTGAGATCACTAATATATGTCCTGGGGAAAGGAGCACATGCTATAGCTTTTGGAGAGTGAGAACATCCACTAATTGTGCTTTCCTTCAGGTTCCTGTAGGAATAGGGGTTTTTCTTTTCTTTTCTTTTTTTTTTTTTTTTTTTTCCCCTAGCTGGTTTGTACAGGCAGGCCAGGCACTTTAAATTCTCTGTACAGTCATAATGCAGCAGTAGTTCTGGGAGATATCACTGAACACACTTTTTTTCCTGGTATTCGAGTCAGACTGGAAACATTATTTTCTTGCATTGCAAAAAAAAATAAAATTTAAATCCTTGCATTTAAGATGTATCATACACATTCTTTGAAATGACAAGTTTTGGGAGAGGAAGCTTAGTTGGAAGACATTCAGCTGAGATGAGAAATAATGTCTACAATAAATTTTATTCTCAATTTTTCTCAATTTCTCCCTCTTTTCCAACACACAACATTGATAAGAAAGGATAGGACATATAATTACCCATTTTCTCTCCCTCTTCTTACATTTATATTTATAAAAGCAGTACATTTTGGAAAGCTTGCAATGTGGGAAAATAATAAAACATTACATCTGTTTAGCCAGAAAAAGACGATATTAAAAATCTCTGAATGCTCAGCTGAATTCTCAGCCTGATCTAAAACAGAACAGAGTGTGGGGGGGGGGAAAAATCACCAGTGTTTCATAAATTCTAGGTACAGCTTTGACACAAAATGTTGTATAGGGGCCAGGTCATGTGCTTTGCATCACGGCGTCAGCAGTTTCTGGCCATAGTAGGGGCATATCTGTTCTTAGAGAGAAAGGGGGGTGCCTGGGTTACTCCTCTGGGGAGCTGATCCCCTGCCTGCTGTCCCGATCTCTTGGGGCTGGAAGAAACCTGCAAGAGCAATTTTGCAATTAAAAATTACGCTGGTTAAAAAAAAAAAAAAAAAAAAAAAAAAAAAAAAAAAAAAATGAAAAAAAGAAAAAAAAGAATTTCCCTTCTGGTTGTTGACCAGCTCTAGCTGTTACAGGCTGATGTAAGGCTAAGCCTGCTGGGTGTGTGGTCTGCAAACGCAGCCAAGGATCTGGCCTGGCGTGTCTGACTCCGCTCCGACTTACACCAGCGTACGCAGCGCAGGACCAAATCCGCTAGCAGAGCTGCAGTAAAGCCGGATCAGGCTGCCCTGTGCCAGAGCTTTAAATAGCGGGAGGTTGGAGCAACGTGGAGAAATTGCTGCCTTCCGACTGCTTGTCCCCACCTGTGACGTGACCAGGGGTAGATGGGGTGGAGCTGTCCCGAGAGTGCCGGCTCCGGCAGCGTGGGACACAGCTGGCTTTGTCGGTGGGTCACGGTGCTGCAGTTACAAGAGCATCCTCTGTCCAAAGGAGTAATTTCCTCTCTGTTCTGGCTCCTGGGGCTCCTAAGAGTTAATGTCCTGGAATTAGATCAGTTCAAAAAGAATGTGATTGATGAGGGACTTGCACCTTTATGACCCAAAACCAAGCCAGGATTTGGTCTGTGGTCAAATGCTACATTTATTATGGAAGATTTTTACTTCTCAGATTCAATCTACCTCTATGCTTCTCAGCTAATACATGGCGGTTCTGAAGAACAGTAGCATATGAGCAAGTTTACAGTCCCAAGCAACCTGAAAATGAGAGATACATGTTGCAGTAAAATTTCAGCATGAAATGTCCTTTTTTTTAATACAGGCTCCAGGTCTTTTGTGTTTAAGTAAGATATACGATACTAGTAGATGCAAAGTAGAAAATCTAACAGATTCGTATTAGCTAGAAAGTATGCACAAAAAGGCAGTACAGAATGTCCATTGAGTACAATGGAAAATCCTCACGATAAATCAATTCCCAGATTTCTTCCTTACTGCTGTTAAGAACAAGTGGTTTAAAAGACCAAACTCCACAAAACCCAGTTGGGAAAAAGCCTATTAAACTAGGGTGGGGAGAGCTGAAATCAATCTCCTCAATTAATCCTCTGTTTGGACTCCTTTTAAAGCTTTAGCACATGTTATTTTTCTTTAAAGGGGGATTTAGTACTCGGGCAAATGTTCCCACATATCAGCAAATGTAAAGTCATTTCTTTACTTTTTCCATAGCCTTTCCTGATTAATGAGGAAAAATATTTTTATTTTGAATAAAGGTCTACTACTTCCTGATAATTTTCATGCTTGAACCTGATCTCTGGTAAACTAATATAAATCAGGAGCAACTTGGTTGAAACCAGTGAAGTAAAATTAGCATGGGAGCAGAGCTGTACCCATAATAGTCTTGCAATAGATCTCTCTCCTCTCTTAAATTTCTGCAAAAGTATGCAAGCCAACAGCATGAATCAAGTATAATTAAGAGCAGAATTTAGCCCGAAAGGTAAGATGACACACATTGCTGTGGCAGCAGACTGATGTCACACACACAGAAGTTTTTACTTTCTTCCTGCACCAATGAGAAGATCCTCGAGTTGTGAAAAAGAAAGTGATTATTCAGGAGTAAACATTGAAATCAATGATGGAACACTGTGGAGAAAACACAGTATTACTGAGCAAGTAAATTGCACTTTATATTACCGGTGCTTTTTGAACCTTTGCTCCGATATGAAACTCTTCAGGAAAAGTAACATGAAAGACAAAGGTGCAGCAAAGAAAATACATTAACTTTTGCAACAGTTTAATGTGTTTTCTTGCTATTTAAATTTAATGTTTATCTAATAAATAGTATTTCAGTGTTAAACAGTAACTCTCTGTCCCATTTTGAAAGTCAGACCGTCCTTCAGGAGTTGCTATGATGCCTTTGAAAGCAGTTTTTCTCTAATGAAAAGACACACTATGTCACTGGAACAGGGTCCCAAGGAAGGCTGCCCTCCGCTTTCTGCCTCTGGGTAATCTGGCCTCAAACACAACCCTGTGTCAATCTTTCTCGCTTGCTCGCTTTCTTCCTGTTCTTGAGTAAACTCAGCAGTACCTTGGAAAGAAAGTTTATCGAGACAATACCACAGTCCAAAGTCAAGCCATTAGTTACTGCATGAATAAGTTTTAAAAAAATACGTGTTTTTCTATTGCTGTTTCTGTGGGGGGAAAAACAGAAATGATTTTTCAGACTTTCAGGTCTTGCCTACCGAAGTATAGTGCGATACTCATTTCTTTACTTCATAGGGCTACTTACTTGCTTAAAACTATACGTGTGCTTAAGCGTGTTGTTGAATCAATGCCATACATGGTATCAACCCCCCCACACCCTGCAAAAAACAGCCCTGAAGAAAATGAAATTACTATTCTGCAACTGTGAAGTTTAAAAACAAGCTTCTCTCCTAATTCTTAAACAGAGGAAATTAAATTCATACTTTCCAGTACAGTTAATCCTGAGCTGTTTGACATATTTGAACATTAGCCATTTGCACTGGGGTATAAACTGAGTGTGGCTTTCAGAAATGCACTATTCCTGTAGACTGTTGATCCAAATTGACTGTCAAAAGTTATCTGAAGAATTTCAGCAGCTGACCTGTTTTATCATGGCCACCAGCTGCTAAAAGCTGTAGATGGTGATGAGAGCTTAGGTGAGAGAGAAGAATATGGAGAGAAGTTGAAGGACAGGAGAGCAGAGAAGCTCTGTGTGCTCTGCGGCTCTTTGGCCCTTGTTTTCTTACTCATTAAAGAGAAATTGTGGCCAAGCGATACCTGCTGAGTTGGGCCCTTAGGGTCGAGATGTTCAGAGAGCACAGGGAAATTGCAGGCTACAATATTTATTTCAAGCAAATAAAATAAAGGGTTATACACTTCATGCCTTGTGCTAATCCCTTCATAATCCAGAAATGACAAGGATAAAGCCGATTAAACTGTGGTGACTCAGATTGGAATTTGTCTCATAAGACTTCAGTATAGATAACCATGTTTAAGGTAGCCATCAAACCCCCTACGTAACTAGTGG
Source organism: Chionis minor (assembly GCA_013398295.1). Lineage (NCBI taxonomy): Eukaryota > Metazoa > Chordata > Aves > Charadriiformes > Chionidae > Chionis > Chionis minor. The sequence continues at coordinate 209,480 of VZSF01009952.1, read as the reverse complement.
AGAGAGAGAAACGTTAGAGTAAGATTTACCTGGCCTTCGTTAGCTGGGATGCCTATTTCTTTCTGTTAACTGTAGAGGGAACATTGACAACTTACTCAGACACAGTCAGGTATGCCTGATCAGGTGAGCCCTGTTCTCTTTGTTTCTAACTGGGGATTAGGCAAAAGAGAGAATAAAGGAGTTAACTTTTCTAGATTCCTCAGTAGATTTCGATTTGAGGTTCCCAAGTCCCTGTAGTTTGCAAGACTTGTATAAAAGGTCACCTTCACTGCTCACAACATGATTTTTATTACTAGAAAAAGATAATCCCTTAGGGCAACAAAAGAGTACCAAAAAAAAAATCCAACTGTTCCCTTCTTCCACTGCCTCACTCTCTTCCCAAGCTGCATTTTTTATTGTGTTGAACAGGACAAAAAAGAGCATGAGAATGAAGTAAGACCATGAACAAGCACTTTGCTGAGTATGTTGGAGATGTGGCTGGCTGTTAACATATATTTTCTGTCACCACTGTTTTTCTTATTCCTTCTTGTCCACACTAAGCAAGGGGAATGCAGTTGGCTTACCACGGCAATCTTGAAATAAGTCTTCTGATTTATATGATTGCAGCAGTGCTCTTTTGCATCACAAGACTTCTATAGAAATGGGAACAAAATGGGTAAATGCTTACTGGCAGCAGTGATGGTGTACTTATATCTATTCTATCAAACCAAAGAGTCCTAGAGATAACGACAGGCTGAGCTTTATTTTTATTTTCAAGTCACATAGAGGAGGGGACAGAGCATGGGAATGGGACGGAGGAATTCCTGAGATCTGAACTCCAGTTGGATGCTGAGTCTGTGGCCTCAGGCTAGTCTGGCCTTTCAGTACTTCAGCGACTGACACCCTATAAATACACAAATAATAGATAGGGACAACTTAGGTCTGGATTTCATCCTGGCCTCAGAAGGCATGAACCCAGGAGCTGCAGACAGTAATGTCCTGACAATCTGCCTTATGGCCCATGAGCCACATACTGAGTGTTGCAGTCGCTTTCCATCTTATTCCTAAAACATCTATGAAACAAGGCTTGGAAGTGATACATCATCCAGCCCTCTGCCCACATTTTCTCATCACTAAAATGGGGCTAATAAAAATGTTTTTATTTTACCTGTGCTTGTTTACAAGACTGTCAAGATTTAAATCAATGACAGAATAAGCAATAAGCCACAGTCTTGTCAAAAGTTCTCGGAACTCAGAAGTGCCAGTGTGCCAGTGACCAACAAAACACCACGTGCCAGATCATGAACATCTTCCATTGGTCAACGGATGCTCACACAAGGGGTTACACTGAAGTCAGCAGAGGTTCACACAACTTTTGGCTATTGGGAGTAAGGGCGCCACAGTCTAGTCCTGTATTACTACTGATCTTAGAGCAATATTAGTGATGAAAAATATCTAATCAGTACCAAAGAACTGTGACATTTAAAAAAAGCAAAAGAACTACTTAAAGACAGATAAAATTGTGACAGAAACGAAGGAGTGATGTAGGAAAAAAGTGATTACTTAAGTTATCTAACAAACCACTGCAAGAGTTTTTGCTATAATTATACAGCAGGTTTAATAACAGATAAACTCTGAGGTTCTGTTGGAATTAATTGATGTAAAGCATTGGTGTGGATTTCTCCCTCCCTTTCTTTCTGGTATTTGTAATTCAGAAGAATGAAAGGAGCCTGATTACTAATTGGGAAGAGTTCAATAGGTTACATTTTCTGAGAGCGCTGTGCTTCCACAAACTCTTTGTGGCCAGATCCTCTCATCCCAGCTCAGACAAAATTCCCAACAAAACTCAGCATTAGCGAGCTTCAGGATTAGGTCTTGTCTTTGTTACCTGCCTCTGCCTTTGGGGGTCACTTAAGATTGCCTGTAGCCCCACGTGAATGAATTACTTTTAAGGAAGAAGTGTGTTTCTTTGAAGCTGCAACGCGAAAGGGGATACGTAGTGGATTACAATACACTACTCATAGCATAAAATCACCCAGCACATGCTAAAAGAGCTGACTGTAAGCTGCAAAGCTCAGCCTGAGACTCAAAGTTCGCCCGATCTGGGTAACGTCAGCGCTGAGAGGACCGATTCAGCGTTGTGTCGGCTGTGGGGCGCTGCGCAGGAGGCTCAGCCCAGGGCCAAGACCAGGAGCAGCTAACCCCAACCTCCTCCTGCCATGAGCACATCCCTGGTGCACGAGGGAGGCCCATGGAGTGGCACCTCTGGATTTTCTTGTGCTGGTCTCCAGGGAGCAGAGGGCAGCAGCACGCAGCTGCCCCCGGCACGGGGTTGCACTCTCTGGCTGGATCTCTCCCTGTCCCGTGGGAGCTGTTGTCCACATCTATCATCCACACTGCGCACATACTGATTAGTCCCCACACTCCCTTACTCCACAGGAAAAAAACCCAAGCAACAAATGATAAAATTGTTCTCTCTGAACTCCTCTCACGCTTCTATCTGTGTCTGTTTTGTGGTATACGTTGCAGAGCAAGCCCTGCTGGTGTTTGCAGATCCATGTCTGTAGTGCCTATTGCTGGTACAAATCTGCCCTTAATCTGAGCGTTGCGTTAGAAGGTCACTGTGACTCCTTTAGCTCATATAGCAACATAAAACGATCACACTGTGGCCTTAGGTCCACCCCAGGTTGCTTTTAAGGACCACTTCTAGTCAAACAGATCTCTGGGGCTTATAGATGTAAGTAGTTTTCTTCTGTAAGAAGCAGAGGCCAGAGGCCGAGAAGCTCTGATCCCTTGGGAAGTGAAGGCAGGACATTTGTTTGCCGAAAGGGGAGCTGCTGCTTCTCTGTGTTTGATTTGCGGTCTCCTGCCGAGGCAAAAAATGTTCAGAACTGCCGGCATCATTATGTGCTGCTGCTTGAAGTCTTCACTGTATCAGTAGCCATGCAATGCATCTGAAAAGGTTAGCAAAGAAGAGCTTTGCTTCCAGCCAGGTCAAGGATAAATGGTAGAAAGAATTAAAATCTTCTAACCTGCTCTCAAGTTTCCCAGAAAGTGGTGAGGTATACTGGCAGTGGCAGAATAAATGCCAGCCGCTACCTCTGGCTGTGAGCAGGAGCTGAATCTGAGCACAGACCATCGCGTGGCTCTGCGGTGTGCAGCGGTGGTCCTACTTCGTCCACATCTGGGCAGAAGGGCTTTCTGGTGCTCATGTGTCTCTGACTTGAGCAGCCGCTTCTTCAGGCATCAGGGGAAGCTTGTGAGTGTCTCTGCAGGGCAGTGACTGTTATTAAGTGAATTTTGCCCTACATAGTTCAGGAAATGTGTGGAAACTAATCACCCAACTATTGTCCAGTATCTGCTGAAGTAGAGGTTGGAGTTTCTACGATATGCTTCTCTAAGCCTTCCAGATCCCACCAGCAAAGTGTTTACTCTGCAGCTGTGGCTTCATATATTTTGGGGGGAAAGGGGCTGATCGTACACATTGGCTTTATAGGAAAAGAAAGAAGGTCCATCACTGTTCCAAGCGTGCACACCTGAGTAATCCATATTGTTCATGATTCATCTTCAGGTGTGAATGCTGCCAGCTAGAGAACAAACTTTGGATTTATGCATACTTGTCATGGATGTGGTTCTACTGTGTGTGGGAATGGTAGGGGCTATCGTAAGAAAAAGCTTACGTCATACTTGCTGCAGTGCCTTGAAGTTCACCTGGAGTCTGCTATGGTCTTTGTGTAATAGCTCAAGCCATTGTAACAGAAACAGGTTTGGCTATAGATTCACACTGAGGGTCTCTTCTGACTTCCCAAGGTTCCTAGAAGGAATAATACGTCAGATAACCTGCACATCACTTGCGCCTGGCGTTGAAGTACTGTGTCCCCGTTGCGTTAGGTGTAGAGGAACTGCTAAGCTTAGCATAAAGATGAGAAACGCAGTTACAGCACACATGACTAACATTAGAAAATTATTCTTGAGGCTTTCGCTCCCTGAAAATTAAAAAAAGAAACCTCAGGCCCTTGAGACAAACACTTTGATGTAACTTGGAAAATAACAGAAAAGCTGCTCTGAGTGCTGGGCAACCCACCAAGAGTTCATAAGTTAATAAGACTCAAGAAAGCATTACTGTAAGCAGCATTTCATTTTTGGGCCTTAAATTAAGCATACATTTTCCATAATGAAGAGAAATGCATGCCTGGGATTTAAAGAAAATGTGAAGAAGGTTATGGGAATAGGGCATAGTAAGAAAAACTTCCCTATTATGCCTTGTGCTTCTCTGCACACTAACACCACCAAAAACATCTAATAAACCCCAAGATGCTGAATTTGTATTTCAGCTGCTATGGAAGGTGTTTGGTCTGACGTTGTGACTTACGATTATTCTAGTGAATAAAATGGATAGTGGCCTTTGAAGACATTGAGTAGTGACACTCTGAGGGCAAACAGCATGGCACAGCTCAAGCCACGGTGTTTTCCCCCTCAAAACAGAGTGGTTCTCCCCATGTTGCCAATGAGGAACAATCCTTCGTAGGCACTCTCACCCAGGTAGGAAGAGCGTGAGCTGTGATGGGCAGAGATCACAGGGAGCTTGCTTACAGCTAAGCACGATGGATGACCATGTGCAGGCATTTCAGCCTGCTCCTGCTAAAGTTACTAGCATAAACTAGTAAAGCTGAATGCATATCATGGGTCTTCTACGGTCACAGTTGGGAGGTTTGCTGGAGTGTCCCATGGGAAGTCTTTGCATAACATCCTCGAAAGGATTTTGTGAGAAAGAATGGAATTCATGGACTCCATCTTTTTTTGTTTTGTATATCTTAGGAGTTTGGATCACTCAGTTATTTGTACTGCTGAAGTCACTCGCACTGTTTAGCATGGACAACCTCACAATGTCCTGTATCATATGAACAAGGGTGCAGAGCAGGAATTTGTAGTTAGATTGTCAGAGAAGAATATCTGGAGCATCCTTCTTTGAAATCGGATCACTTTTCCTCTGCTTTGGTTCATCTTTTTTCATTCTTCTAGAAAAGATAAGAATCTATTAACTCCATGGAAATCTCACCAACGTTTCTAAAGATGTGTTGAGTGTACTTCAATATGTCCCTGGTGATTTAATCTCTGGCTCAGCCAGGCAAGCTTGTCCTATATTTTTAACTATTTTAACAAGACAACCATGTTTGGGACTAAATATTTTTCATTGAATTGCTGCTAAATAAATAAATATTCAGAACAATACCTTTGGAGCATTATTCTCAAGGAGTCGGTAGATAATCATATCAAGTTTGGAGACAAAAGGAATGGTACCAGCACAAACTAGGGACATATGCCTGAGCAGCGTGGGCACAAGGTAACATTGGGACTGAGAGTGGGTTTAGGTGCAGCCTCAAAACAGCATAACATATTCTAGATATCCGGTTGCTATTCTTGCAAAATCAAGATTTTTGAGCAAATTGGTCTGTCTGGGAAAATGCCTATGAATACATATGCTGCCATGTGCTGTTTAAAGTTTGTGTCTTTTACCCCTGAAAGATGGCAGTGAACAGTCCCTATTTGTGTAAATCATTTCTAGATCTACATAGTCAATTTTGTGATAAAGCACTGCTACATTCTTGCAAGCTATTTTATTACTTTTTAATTAATTAATCTTCTCAGCTACTTAATCAAATGTTATTTCCAGCCATGAAACAGGATAGGGGCTAGTGGAGGTTCACATTTTTTTGACAGACCTAGCTTTTGTGGCTTTCTAGATGACAAATTACTCCGACTTTTGCAGTGCTCTGGCAACTGTAGTGATCCAAATATAGTTTCCTGAGTTCACAGCACCTTGTTTTCCTTAATGCTCTTCTTTGTTTGAATCTTTGAGGACATCTGTACATAATCTTTTTTACAGGTGTTCAGCTGTGGTCTCATCTGTACAGAGACCAGAGGAGGATTTGTGTTGAGCTGGTGTACGTCTCGTCCATTCACAATATGCTCAAGAATGTCTTTAAGAAGTTCACTGACTGATATCTACACCTGACATTTAGGCCAAAGTAAATGAGCTTTCAAAGGCATAAGCAATGCTTTAAGATTCCAGCACTCAGGATGTTATGCTAGGTTTTTGTATCACTAGGGACATCACTAACATGAAATTTAAAAGTTATTCATGTTATGCAGCCAATCAAATGATTGGTGTGATAAACAAGAGCGTGATACGTGTTCACTTTTTTTTTCACATTGGCCAATGTTTTGTCTTGCAGCCCAGCCTTCTGGGTACAGCTATTCATAGACCATGGCAGAACTGCCTCCTTCATTAAATTAATCCTGATGTTTCTATCTGACAAAGCGGAAAACCTCTTCCAAGTTATATTGCATCATGGATCTTTGAGATTTTTTTTCTTCACTGTTTTTCAACATTATTTGTATAGTTCAGTACCTGAATTGTAGAGGCAAGTAGAAGCTTGGTCTCCACATGCGTCTTAGTGTCTGCTGTCTGCAACCCTGAAATGTGAGTTATGCAAAGAGGGTTCTATAGGGATTTTGTGATGGAGGTTTATGATTCATTTTATATTTTTTACATGAATAAGTCATGGTTATGAAAGAGATTAAGGACAATTTTAATACTTTTAAAACTAAGAACCCTACCTTTATTTATTGTTATGCTTTGTTTAAATTCTTTGGAGATGAAAAATGTCTGACTGTTACTACAAATACTATGAGCTTTTTTAGGCCAAGGTTTTTGTTATCAAACATTTTCCAGTATTTTATTCCAGTAAAGGAATTGTTTGTAAAGGAACCAAGATTTTAAAGTTCATCTGAAAATCTATGTAGGTGAGCTCACTAGAAAAAGAAATCCCCCTGAAAGTATGAAATCTGTTGCTTAGATGTATATATTTATGTCGATTCAAGGTTTGCTAGGAATGGAAACGAAGTCTTTAAAAAACGGCAACTAAATCAAAAGCTACCAACATTTTTTCAGATGCCTTCATTTCTGCTAATCACATAATAGTAATAATAATAATAATAATAATAATAATAATGCATTTAAAGTATTTTCTTCAATAGACTTACCCCTTGGGACCAAAGAAACGTTTGGCCTGTGGTCTATTGTGTGCCAAGGACAAACAGACTAAAATGGTTGTCTTGGTTTGATAAGTCTGTTTCAGAATAAGAGCGCAAAATCTATGACTCAGCTACTGCCTCTTTGAACAAAAGAAGAGAGAAAAAATACTTAAACCAAAATGCTCAGCTATTGTTATGGTGACACATTAAACTATCCAGTCATTCTGGTTTGGATCCAAAAGCAATTAAAGATGTAAGGAAGGTGTGCTCCCATTTTGGAGCACTTCACATCAAACTTTCTGTGAGCTGTAGCTGAGAAATATCTTTACAATGAGGATGGGAATTCTCACAATAAAATAAAATACAAAATCCACATTGAAGTCACTCATAAGCTAGGAAATGCCAAAATTGAGGTGCTTGTGCAACCTTAGCTCACTTCCTTTGCTGTGCCCTTTATAAGTTTCTCTTTACATGACCACACACCTCATTTAGCAGGTATGCAGCAATCACCAAATGAGCAATTGAAGTGTCCCAAGGAAAAATCGCTCTTCCAGGGCAGCAGGAATAGTGCAGGGTGGTACCAAAGAGTGCCTAAACCGTATAGATAGAGCAATCTCCCTCACTCTCTTTTGGGGGAGTTTCTTTAATAAGAGCTGCTGACTGCACCAGTAGGCACCAGTGCCATATCTGTGAACCCAAGACATATGCATGTGTGTGTGCGTGTGTCTATACGTACTTTTACTTAGGATTTTTCAGTGTGAAATGCCTGAAATGTGAAGGCAATGTTTCAGATTGATATTTATATGAGATGATACTGAGGGTATCAGTTGTATGCCTACGTGTGAGTGTGTATTACTTGGCTTGCTGGGAACCAAATCTCTCATAGTAAATAGTAGTTCCTGGAGTAAACCATCCCCAGAACTGCACCCAGATTTTGCCTTAGGGAGCACCAGTTTCTTCGCTTGAAAAGTGAACCAATATATAAGCAACATGACTAATCATAGGTCTAAGTGATCTGAGGAATCCTCTGCAATCCCATGAGACCAATACATATTCCTCATTTCTGATAGTCCGAATGACTGCCCTGTGTGAGTTGGGCATATTTCATTTGTCTAAAAAAAAATCTGTTTTCCTAGTAAAACTGACTTTTACACAACTAGATCCACCTCTATAAGTGTGGTTGTCAAGAAAATGGTAAAATAACTGAGGAATATTCACACCAGAAACTGTAAGCTGCTCAAGAGCAGCAGGAATCCTATAAGCTGCTCTGTCTTTGTGCAGTGCCATGAACCTTGGGACCGCATTCCTGTCTGATCCTGAAGTGTTACTTTATTAAGCATTGTCACTATGAAAGTGTCGTAGCAAAAAGATGGTAGTGACTCTGGAGGAAGTGACAGTGGAGTGGCTGCCACCTTTATTTGTGCTGTAACCCCTGTGTGCATGAGCAGGGCATTTAAACACTTTCATATGGCATCCTGATGGTAAAATCATTTCCCTTCTGCAGCACGTATGTGAGTTAAGACATTTTAAAATATAAAGTGGAATGCAAGAGGAATCCTTGCAGCTCCCAAGTACAGCGCAGTCTACATGGGGAGAAAATGTTTTAGGACTTGAGATCCTAGTGGAGTCAGTTCTGGTAATGCGAACCACGTATGGCATTGGTTTTGCAGTTCTGGGAGCCGGTATAGTTTAGATCCTAGAAAATACTGGGAATAATTTCTGTCTAAAATAGAATATTGGGGGATAAAAAGGCGTTGGTTGCATGGTATGGTCTGCAAGTTGGACAGCAATTGAAGAAAGAGGGGGACTGAAGAAGCAGACGCCCCTGCTAGTCATTCTTACTGTTCTCCTAAAGAAGCAGCCCTGTCCTTGGCTTTGATGGGTCCAGGGAGGGCTCAAAATTTGGGTTGTGATCTGATAACATCCTAGCTCAAACACGTGTGATTTCCTCATTTAGCCTGATCAGCTCCTCTCTTTCAGGGACACGTGAGAATCTGTTCCCATGGTTTGGCTGAGCGGGAGCCAGCAGTCTCTCCTCTAAGTGTACAGGGCAGGAGAGGAAGAGGAAGGACAAAGGAAGAACCTGCCTGTTGCGTCTTTCTGAGCCTGAAGGGAAGGGACAGGACACAGAAAGGGTCGCGGTCAGGCAAAGGACTCAGCCTAGGATCCAGCATCTGGCAGAAAGCCTGCGTTTCAGATTTGTGAGAAACTGTCTGGGGGAGAGAAACATCTTTACACTAGATGTGAAACAGGAGGGCCTGAGGGAGGGTTGGAGAGGAGCCCGAGAATGAGCACAGCCTGCTGCAGTCATCGGCTCCAGTCGGGGCCTCCCTTCTTCCACTCGCGTGAAACTATTTCTATTGTCATTAAGCCTTAAAAAGCTGTTGTGTATCTGGATGCGCACGTGTGTGTGTGCCTGTGTTTGCAAAAGTGACATGTTTAGCTTCAGATCTGACAACATGCCTCTGACAGATTCGATGTAAAAATTAACTTGCTCTGTGCCTATTTTTTTTTTTAAAGAATAAAACAAAACCAGATTGAGCTTTTACACTTAAAGCCCTAAGAAAATCATAAAAGTGAATTATGGGGTGAGAATTACTCTTTAAAGGAAAGCTTTACACCGGAGTAAACTTGGAACATTTATACATAAAATATTACATATAACATTTATGTGTATGAAATCTGCTGAACTGGCCAATTTCTGACTATTATATAAACTTCATGCATTTGAGAAAGTGAGCTTTCTTTCACAAAAAATAATTTGTTCTATCTTCTATCATAAAATAATAATCCCTCAGTATCAACACTTGATGCTGTTGTCACAAGCTGTCTCCTTTGTGAGCTGTTTGATTGAATAATTTGACCTTCGTACATTGAGCATAAAGTGCATTGGTTTAGCAAGCTAAAAGCACAATGCAAACGAGGAGGTGAAGAAAGATAAGGCTGAGCCGGCAGCACGTACTCCAGAGAAAATTTTGGGGTGCAGAACTCGTATCTAAACCACTCCACCTTCAGCGTTAGACTGGAGAGGGAGTCTGGGTCTGGGCAGCTGTACAGACAGCCAGTTCTGAAATTTAATCTTCATAATGTAAGACAGAGCCCAGGTTTTATGGCCGTCCTTTGAGACACCTCACGGAAGGGTCTGGGAGAGGGTCCCTAGGGAAGGCAGCAAGCAGCAGCACGGAGCGGGTGACCAGAGAGGTGTCAGGAAACCTCCACTGGGAGAGATCTCACGGGGCTGCCACCTGTGCTCCCGCTCTTCCCTGCGCTGGCTGCCTTGCTCCTGCCAGCACTGAATGCTCTGAGGCAGCAGCCTGAGGCTGACACCCTGAGGAATGGCCCGAGTGGCAGCCATACTTCTCCATCACCTCCCAGTTCAGCAGACCAGTACCACCTCCTGGAGCAGTGTGACCTCCTTGGAGACAGTGCATTGACTTTGCAGAGTAACTGGACTCATACAAGCACTGTACACACACTACGCAGAGGACCTAGAAATACAAATGTCCTCCATTGTGTACAATGCTGCCTTTATGGAATCACAGGATCACCGGCATTGGAAGGGACCTCTGGAGATCATCTGGTCCAACCCCCCTGCCAGAGCAGGTCCACCTACAGCAGGTTGCACAGGATGGCGTCCAGGCGGGTTTTGAACTTCTCCAGAGTCAGAGACTCCAGCACCTCTCTGGGCAGCCTGGGCCACTGCTCTGCCACCCTCAAAGTTAAGAAGTTCCTCATCATGTTTAGACAAAACTTCCTATGTTCAAGGTTGTGCCCATTACCTCTTGTCCTATCACTGGGCACCACTGGGAAAAAGAAAAAAAAGTCAACCGGTCCCATCATTATGAGGAAGGAATGACAGAGAATGAAGGAAAATGCAACAGATATTAAGGCTGTCACTTATTCATGTCTGGATGTGCTCAGATACCATAATGACAAGGTCTTATAAAAGCCAGTGCGATACAGAATAGCCTGCAAAAGCATTTACGTGGGATAAGTAGGCATTTCTTAGCCTATCTGTAGAAATATTGTCTATTTTTGCAGATTGTCTAGTGTCGGGCTACTCCACAGCACTTCATGTGAGATTTCTTTCTGCAAATCCACTGTTTGAAAGCTACGACTTGTGCTTGCAGAAATTGTTACAAAATGAGACAAAAAATAAATCAAAAATGGAGACTGTTCACAGAATTGTAAGCTGTAGAACTGTTAATTTTTTTCTTACTCAAAACTGGAACAGAAACTAAGCATTTCAGTGTCCTCAGAGAAATCCAGCATATATGATCTTCTCTAATTGCCTGCCAGGGAAAAGCTGCGATTACGAAGCAATCACTGATCTGATCCCATAGTAGCTTTTCCTAAGTCAAAATACTCTGTTTTCTTTTAACTTCTCAAGGATTGCATTGTTTTAAAGAATTTCAAAATGTCCTTTTCACAATGAAACAAGATCAACACTGGATTAACAGAATCAAGGCTTATATCCTAGAATGATAGGAAAAAAATAGATGAAACATTTAATTGAATTGCAGATGTTATGTCTAGGAGAGCAAAATACTCTGAGAGTAATTGAGTAGGTTGCCATCTACACTAAGCAGTGATTTTTTGAAACAGAATACATATGGAGAATGCAAATGTGCAGAATGCAAACATCTGTGTTGAATGTTAGTTTCCAGTGGTATCAAGGAATACACATGTTTTTCTTAGATTTTAGAACTTAGTGGTATCAGTGGAAATAAAATAAAATGTCTGATTATATTGCTGAAGTCAGCAGAGGAGGAATGCTGAAGAATCTTATTCTTCTTCCCGAGAGACATCTATAATAAATCATTAGTGGTATATTAAAAAGTAGATTATAGCCATGGGACGAAGTGTTTTCCAGTTCACCAAAGGAATAAAAAAGAAGGATATTGAATTATGAACAATATCAGCTGGCTTTTGTGCTTATTTGGGCAAAATACGAAAACATCAAAACAATCTGTGTGATGTTGTTCAGTCCCTTAAACTGCATAGCATTTTAAACAACATTTGGTGCATAGAAAAAAATAATAGAACCTTTTAGGGAATATTTGTAGTATTGAAACTATAAATTATGTTTTCAAGTTTTCTAAAACAAGCAGTTATTCTGAACGTTGAGAAGTGATGATTGTGTGGAGTTAGAAATACAGTATCAAATTTTAGCTTCTCAGGTAAGAAGAAATATAGACTTGTCTTTCCTATTGTGGATGTTATATTAAACCATTAATCTTATGATTCATTTACATTTCAGCTTGCAGCACAGAAATCTGCATAAATAAGAAGATTTTAATTAAATCAAAGGACAAAGCATGACAATTTAATGACCTGATATGAAACCTCATACGTTTCCATTGGCCCCAGGAGCCTTCTTGAGGAGAAAACAGTAAGAGTCAGATTTTCTGATCTATGTGGGGTTGGACAGCCTGTTTCCAAGAAAAATGACGAGAAATCAGGCTTTATTTCCTATTGGTGCTCGAACCCCACCCAAATTGCATCCATTCTGGATCAAATAGATACTGCAGTTATATTAATTAGGCAAACATCCCAAATTAATTACAAAAGTTATCTTCTTTGATTGACTGTAGCATCTGCTTTGTTAAGGCCCAGCCACATTTTCTGTTTCTAGATTTTGAGATAAAATCAACGTGGCAAGTCTTGGTCTTTTCTGGTTTTGAAAACAAAACGAATGACTGTTCATCCTCTCTTTTCTGTTCACGCGAAACTTGAGCATGTTGCTTTCATGGTTGCACTTCTGCTCTGCATCTCTGTGGTTTAATTCTAGTTCGGGCTGATAACACACCAATCTTCTTGACACGCTAAGAAGGAAATGGCATTTGGATCACTGCTATAGCTTGGCAGGAGCTATTGATGTGATGCCTGCACTTTGTCAGATGGCTCGGGAAATTCCACAGCCGATACTCAAAGCTCTAGTTCAGGCAGGGATTTCCAATCCCTGATAAGTGTGAAGTTCGCAAGAAGTTAGCCACCCTACATATTCTGCATCTGGTGGCTGTGCCAAGGCTTACGTGACATACGCTGGTGGCCAGAGCTTCACTTAACACCAGACATAATTATGACAGTCAGAGATGGTGATTTGGTGGAGGATTTGACAGCCTTTCTCTTATTGAAATGGAGGTTGAGGCCACTACCTACTAAAGGCAGTGTAGTAGCTGAACCCGATGTAGAAAGCACAACCCAAATACTAGAATATACAGTCATGTAAGTATTGAAATGACTAATCAGGAAATAGGAATATGATTCAGAAATCATTCCATAAAAGTAACTAATTTTCTCTTCTCTTCAAAAAGACAAGTTTAGAAAACAGGTAATTGGGAAACACTTCAAGAAATGCTTCATTTAGTTAAGAAAAAGTAATAACAAGTGAGGACCTTGAAAAGTTTCACTATATTTGGAATATACCTGGAACTGGTACAATCGAGGACAATGATCAATTGCTCTTTAAAGTGAAGTTGGGCTTAAACTGATTAGCTGAGGTTTCATCAAGAGAATGTAGGTCAGGTAGAAGAAAAACACTTTCAATGATCAGCATATCCTGGTTAGCTGTGGAAGTTTTAGACTGTCTTCTATTATAAAACTTTAAGACCATGTTACACAAAATTTTCTCAGATGTATGCTGTGTATATTAGTTCTTCAGCGTGGGAGAAAGTTGGATTCAGACTTTACTTTCCTGCGACTTCAAGATTCTAAAGGAAATGGTCAATATTATCCAGGAGATTATATTGGATGGACATAAACCTATTTTCTACTATATAGATTTGTTTATATTTTATGAATTTATCCCATGGATAAAGACAAGACTTCAGATCCAATGCTGTTGATTTGAAGAACATTGCATTAATCTATTATTTTACTGGCTTATTCAGACTCTCCCATGCATTACTCTATAATTTTATTGGTTTATTCAGACTCTCACAATGAATCATTTTCTTAGCTTAAATAAGTTAAGCTTACCTCCAATCGCATCTGGAGCTGGTCAGAATATTTTCAGTGAAATAAAATATGTCACTTCATCAAAGCCAAAATGTTGTATCAACATATCGGTTTTGACAAACATTTCTTGAGAAAGTTTCTGCCTGGGGTTCCCTTGTCACTTACGGCCAGAGAAGAAAGAACTTGAGCTGAAAAGATCAGGTTTTCTATCCAGAAACAGACATTTCATAACAATTTCCATTTGCAAAAATGTTTGAGGGGTTTATTTTCATTCCTCTGAATAGTGAAAACAAATTCTGAAACCTCGAAATTTACAGCAAAATGGAATCCTTGTCCTCTGAACAGCTTTAATCACATCTAAGCATGTAAAATGCTGATTCAGTAGCTCATATTTAGAGGATTTAGGTATACCAGAAGGCAGAAAATTGGGAAACCATAAGAAATGTAGCCGTAGCTTGATGTTTGGCTTCTTTTTCCTTGAAATAGTGTTCATTTACCAACCAGCATGTAAACATCATTGAATTTGACTCTTGCCATAAAGATATCTCTACAAAACATGCATGATAGCACATTCTATATCTTTTACACTAAGAATTAGTGAAGTGCATAGCAAAGTCCTTCCTAAATGATGTAGGATATAGATTGGGCCCTAGATGATTAGAGGAACACCAGAAATATGGCTTTTTTTAGTTCATTAAAATACGTGGGCACTTCAGTTATTTAGTCGCGGTTAAAACATTTTGACTGCTCCAAGGGAAAATACCCAAACCTGCTTGTATCAGCTGGAACAGGAGGTTCCAGTACACCGTTGGAGCTCATTAGCTGCTTGATTGCATCCTGGAAGAAATGTGTGCTGTACATGACTGTGCAGGAAAAAGGAAGGCACAACGGTGGCAGACAATGCCCTTACTTTCCCTGGCTGGCACTTTATAGCCGTATTTCTGTAACCCGTTTGTAGCAATTAGAAAATGATCTTGCAGAATATGGATTTTAAGTAGTTATTATTAAACAGGGCAACACTCATGGCTGGAAGACATAAAGTGATATTTTCACAAGGAAGGAGACAAAGAACTGTAAAAAAAAAAGAGATGCTGGATTTCTGCTCTATGAAACTAATCTTGTAAAAAAAAAAAGTGGATTAAAAAAGCATTTTGGAACACCTTCTGCACTGAATCTTGAGAAAGATCCTTTTTTTCAAATGTTCCTTCAAACGCGAAGGAGCCACATGTCAGATGGAGGAGGCTGAAAGTCTGTCTTGAAGTTCTCACAGGAAAGCAGTGCTCATGTACACATTTTCATAGCAGTATTTGTGTGTACAGCCGTGTACACATATTCCCCACATGTGCAGACTGCTCTTACCAGTGGTAGAAACACCCTTAGAGATGGCAGTGCTGGGGCTGAGACCCACCTTGGTGCGGAGGAACCTTACCAGAAGAGCGTGGCCACTGCACCTGCCCCGTCTTCTTCTCCACGGGTGGGTTATATCAGAAACTGCTGAGGGGCAGCAGAACCAGCACGTGAGAAAAGGCTGTTAAGGAAAAAAATATTCAGGAGATATTGATTTCAGGAAAGGGAGTGCTAATGCTACACCAAGCCAGATGTGTGACCATGTATACACATGTGAGATTGTTCCTGTTATTTTCAAAAAGTGGAGTAATATGGCGTATCAGTAGAGCTCATATTGCAATTCAGGCAGTAATTTTTCTGTAGGGAATTGGTTTAATCAGTTTACAGAAATATTAGAGCATAAAGTGCTTTTTTTCTGTAACCATCTTATCGCAAAAAATATTACTGGATGAGTTCTCTACAAAGAAGGAAAAAATCCACAGCTCTAATTTTTGTCCCCTTGCAGTTCACCTTTAACTCAGAAGGTCCGGAAGATGTTTCGCAAGCTGTTTTTACAGCAGAAGTTCAGATTTTAAAGAGTCTGGAAGACTCCATGTTATCTGTAGAGCTAATGGCATTATGCTGCGATAAGACTTGAAAGTGAAAGCTGAACAACAGAAAGGAGGCGAGATTAAGGATTTTATTTCAGTTGGTACATGGATTAGTTTCAATGGATTTATGGCTGTTGTTTGCAATTATGGAGCCAACTGTACTGATGCCTGTGTCTCTGATTTAGTGGTACCTATTGCCAAACCACATCACTGAGAGCTTTGCTAAGGCTTCAGAAGCCTTAATAGAGAGTGTGCACGCTGTTGGCAGCCTCAGCCTAGAAGCCAGAGATAAACTGAGAAGAGAAACCGATGTACAGCTTCACCTTCTGGCTCTCCAGAAACCGACAACTTTATACTGTGTTTTTGGCCTATCTTCTTAATATGTGGGAATAAAATCACAGCTGTTATTTTGTCTGAGGCTTGTAGATCTACTGCTGAGCGAGAGCATAATTCTTATTTCTTACACACACACACCACTGCGCTTGTTCTGATTGCTTCTTTTTAAACTAAGTTGCTAAAAATAGATATTTTTTTCTGATTCAGTTGCAACAGTGAACAATGTTCATGAAACACTCCTAAAGAGGAAAAAAGATAAAATCTTGAGGCAGCTGGCAGGATATACAAGATAAAGTGTTTTTTAAAAGGAATAATTAGGGAAAAGATCCTATTTGCTAGAATAATTAAATAAAAACCTTTAATACAGCTCATAGCCAATGACTCGGTGAAAAAGGAAACTTGAATTTTAAATATTAAGGATAACATCTATCTTTGCCTAGATCTGGACATTATTGGCGCTCTCCATAAATCTTCCTCTTTTTAATTTAATATGAGCATCTGTAAGGTCCAGAGATAAATTAATTGCTGCCAGATTTAAATAATACGCTTGGTTTCAGGCATTTCCTGGGGATTAATGACAGGTTAGGGGGAGCTGAGGGCCTAAAGTTCAGCCAGAAACCATTAACCTCAGGTTATCATTAACCTCAGGAAACACCCTACGTCTCAGCCGTGTCTGCTCCTACAGAATGGAAATGAAAAGCATAACGCCTTGTATTTCTTTTAGGGGTTGATGCCATTCCAGTTGGTATGTATGAAGAATTTTAACAGCCAATGTTCCATCCAGTTAGATGGTGTGAATTAAACGTGTCCATCCACTTGGCTTATCATGGCTCCTCCAAAAGGAAGAGTTTAATGCAAATGATATATTGTATAGATGCCTTTTGTTTGCAAGCCAAGCGATAAAGCTGTAGAGGCCCATGGAAACCCAGGTGTGCGTTAGCATGGGGTAGGTTGACACTCCAAGGTCAACATTTGGCTTGCAAATGCACCTTACCTTGGGTTTGCAGAGCACATCTTCTGGTCTCTCATTGCTGTCCTCAGCTGTTGTGCAGCAGCGTCTGGGTGCAGGGAAGTGGGCCTCATATTTCTTAATTTAAGCAGTACAAAATTCTGTCTGGAGGAAAATTTCAGAGTTCCCAACTCAACTTATTAAGAGGCGAATTTTGACCTACTTTAAAACTGCGGAGACCTCTGGAGACATAGTATCAGGATACAGAAAATAAGAACAATATTTATAGGGAAGTTTTTATACATTTTTCAGCCTGAAGGTTTCCAAGCATTTTATGAGCATTTATTAATTAACGCCCACAACATTCCTGTGAGATATGTGTTAGCCCTGCTCTGTGCTAGTAATGACATCAGAGATGACAGCAGAGGAAATGTGGGGAGGGAGAAAGAGGATTGCACCACGGAGGGACAGGGGTCTGAGAATTCCCACTTCTGCCTTATCTCTTCCGTGGATGTGGGGCATTCTCCGGGCTCTGTCCACGTGGACGGGGGAATTGGGAGCTGAGACTCGTGCTGCCTATAAGGGCTTGGAAAAGTATCACTATGAGTTATGATTCTTATGAAAAAGAAGGAAGCAAGTTAATTTAAGCTAATTTTGGAGCACAGCCAGTGTGTGCCAGAGAGAGAGAACAAATTGCTGGTGAGCCTGTGGTGGTTTTCAAGCACCGGTCCAGCAAGTACTCGGGCTATGGACAGGTTCTGGTAGACTGTAGCAGCTACCCATGTTTGCAGTGGGGTTTGGATGTGCCTTTCTAAGCACCAGATTCCCTTACTTAATGTTGACCATGTACAGATTGGAGTCTAGCTCGAGCTAGACGTTTAGGCTTCCTCTGTAGTTAACATAGACAATTCCATAGTCTTAAAACAAAACACTAAACAAAATGTCTAAAATACTTCCTTCCTTTGGAAGTGCCCAGTTTTTCCCACCGATTTTAGTGTGGGACTCTAAAAGACCATTTTTTTTAGCAGCTGAAGTTAGTTGGGGTGAAGAGAGCAGGAAAAGGCCTGGATATTCCCAGTGAGGGGACAGCAAAATGTCCTGCTGGCTATTAACTGTGTGAGGACTGTTGGCTTGGGAACTGGACAAATAATCTATATTTGCACACAAGCACACATATGCCAGTTTGCCTTAGGCAGCAAAAAGGCCACAAGCTCATGTTGGCTTCATGGAGGGAGATGATGGATGAGTGCAGAGAGATACATTGGGAACAACACTTGCAACACAGATTAATCTTACTGAAACTTGGTATGCTGACAGGGCTGCTCTTTGTTTTCTGGTCTGTTCGACTGGGTTTAGTTCAATGTTCATTTTTTATGATAGTCCTTACATGCACAAATCTATAGTATTGTATATAGCTAGACGGTTTTGTATCTGCTTTTCATTATAATGCAACTTCTCTGTACATCACTAAAATATGTTTTAATATATAAATCTTACCTACTTTATGTTTTTGTAGCCTACATGTGACTTTTTCTTTTTGCCCTTTCTGTTCAGATCTTATTATTGGTATATTTTAAATGCTTCTGCTGCCAGACTTCTTTAATTCTACTAATAGCAAACCCCACACCTTTAAATCTGTGACAGTTCCTCAAGTTACTTTTTCATGGATTTCAGTTGTTAAAAAGAAAGGGCACAGCTGCCCTTTAAAGCACATTAGATCAAAATTGTGGCCAAACTGCAGCAGTGTGAGTGGAAAAAGGAGCTCCCTGGAAGCTGGTAACAGAGGAATTTTCTAAAGAAAGAAAACTCCAAATATAGAGCACACACCATCTTTCCAGAAGCTGGCAGAAAACAAAGGATTAAAATTAACTAAATCTCTCTCCTGCTCTCTGTCCACAGTTGGCTGCAAAGAAACAGCATTAGGCCAGCTGTACAACGCAACCTAATTCCGCACAAAGTATAATAGCAGTGGACTATGGAGAGTTGGAGCCTGACTTTCATGTGGGCCGGTGGGATGAGATGTCTCTGGTGTACTAGAGCTTGTGATTCATAGGCCCTATACATTTCATTTTAGTAAATCTTGCTGTATCTGAGCTTTACTGAATTGAAGGCCGGAATATTCACGCTGCTTTCTGCTTTCACACAAGGAAGGAATGTGAAAACTCCCAATTATATCAAATACCCTCTACTCTGCCTGGCCTCTAATGCTATTGGAATTGCTCACTTTTGCAGTTCGTCCTGTTTTTCACAATACTCATGCAAGTCTCACAGAGGCAGGCGTTACTAATTCAAGATGGATATCTTCTCCTGCGGCTCCCAGAGTGAGTAATGCCACGCTGGTCTCTGTGAAGGTGACGAGGCTTCTCCCCAGATTTTGGAGTCCAGACAAAACCTCTGCTGTGTAAGCAAGATGAGGAGGGAGAGTGAGCAATGAGGCACAAGCGCCCCTGAGGGCAGGGACGGTTAAAGTTTCAATGCTCTTTGGCCACTTTTTTCCCCAGCCCCCCATCTGGAGGTAGAGCAATAGCTGTGCAGTGATACCACACCTCAGGTGGAGTTGCCAACCCAGCCTGGTCCTACGTTTCTCCCTCTTAATTCTTCCTCACACAGTGGAATGCACTGATCCGCTTGGCCTTCCAAAACCCCACACTCTCACAGACCAGTTCAAATAGCCTTTTGGCCAGCAGAGGGTCACGCCTGTGTGACGGTGTGCTGTGGAAAGAGCTGGAGGTCCTGCATTCCTGGAGCTACTGCTTTTGAGCAAACAGGGAGAGCAGAGCTACGTCTGAAGCAATACTTTCTACAGAAAACAGAAACTTGTAAATTGAAGAGAGACACTTCCAAGTCCAGAATCAGATTCCTAGATCAGAAAATGGTCAAAACATTGTGGGTGTTTTTTGGAGATGATGCTCTAGGACTAATTTTATAATTTCTTTAATATTTTAATTTCTTTTGCCTAAAATGTGCAATTTATGTCTATATTGTATCCATGCATGTGTGTTCCATAGGTGCAATATGCATTAATTCTGAAAAGGCACTCTCCAAATAATTTTCAAATCCCATGATAGCAATGTCATACAGACACATGGCTAAATTAGCGTGTTAGAGAATTTCACAGATACTGATTCTCAAAAAGGGAAGATACATTGTCAGTCATTCCTACCCAGGTCAAACAAGTTATATAAACCACCAAATATAGTTTACAAAATGAGACAGATATAAGTAGTCTAATATTCCGGGTTCATCCATCCTTATTTCAATTGTCTGGAACTAAAAGAAAAAGGATACTCTATATCATTAAAAATAAACGGAGGTTGTAATTGCTTGAAAGATTATAGCATAAAATTTGCATGACTGATGTGCTGCAAAATACAAGAGGGATTTGCTGTACAGGATTTAATGTTGCTTTGCTTGTAGATGCAGCTTGCATTCAGGCATATCAAGAAATAAGATCATTTAATGGTTTATTCATTCTATTTAACAGAATATATCCATGGCCCATCATCCACATATTCACCTGCTGTCAGCTGCTATTGAGCTCTGTAATGAACAGCTGTGGAAAGGGCAAAAAAACGTACAACAACCTCTGGCTATTTGCATTTAAGATATTTAGTTCTGTGTGAGAAGAATGACATGTAATCAGCTAGGCACATGAGTAAAAATAGCAGACTCCAATTCTGCCTACCATTTTTCTCTTCCCTTAGAGATGTTTACAAAATTCATGAATTATTTGCATTTTGACTTTCAGAACAACATGCAATTTTTATGGGGCAAAGGGTTAGATTCTGTCAGTCTCATTTCCAAGGGGTAACTGCAGAAGGAAAGCACTTCTCGGTGTGCACCATGGGAACAGAGCCTGATCTGTGCTGTCGATAGATAAAGTCTCATTAACAGGTCAGTGATAGAGAGTGATGCCTGCACAGCAGGGGCAACACCTTGGTAAAGAAGCGGATTTAAATTTTGCAGCGTAGTAACCACTGGAGTCGTACGGCACTGGTAATGGTCTCTCTTGAAGGAGGTGGGACACCTATTAAAATCTGCAGGAGGTGTCATGCAGTGGCTCTCAGAGCATCTCTGCTTGAAATGGGATTGCCGCTCGCTTGCCTCTGTGCCGCATTCCAGGCTGTCGAAGCAGTCCTTGAAAATAATGGACTCAGCCCCGGGAAAGCCGTGAGTGACTTCTGAGAGGCTGAGAGTGCTCCTGGCTCCCCTGGATTTCACTGGGAGCTGGGAGCCAAAATGGGCCCCTCCAGAAAGCAGGAAAACAGGAGACAGAGAGCGGCAGGATCCCGCCTGTGAGTCCTGCAGTTGGAAGCTGAACAATAAGTACGTCTGTTCTCAGATAAAATCCTCGCAGAAGTTGCCAGGCATCCGTTGATTGGGAAAATATGAGGGTTCATTTGATACCAATAGCAGTGTTATCTGCTATTATCTACTATGGGTTAGAAAATTGTATTTTAAAGGTTATTTACTGGAAACAACAGGGACATTTAACTCTCCAGACATAGTCAGTAAAATCTGGCCAAAGGAAATACATCCAAGCTTTTCCAAATAATAAACAAAGATTCTTTAGTTGTGTGCCTTTAAAGTTTCCTCTCAGCTTGAGGGTAGCATGTAATAGATGGAAATAATAAAAAAGATACTGAGAAAGTGGTGTTCCATGAGCCAATTTGCAGGAGACCATGTGACTTTGATGGTTGGAAAAATAATAAGATTACAGTGGAAGCTTGTAAATATTAGGTGTAGCTTCTAAAATCCCTTGTAACCAGTCAAAATGATGACTAAATCATTCCGAGAATTTGGAATAAAAATATCAGATATTATAAAGCATTTATGGCTTTACTAAGTAGGAGAAGAACCAGTCTGATTGGAGAGTTAAAAGCACCATAAAAAAGGTGGAACAGCCACCTTTCTGCAGTCACACCAAAATGGCTTCATTTTAAAAAAATTAAATTTTGAGACCAATTTGAGTATACATTGAAAATCAAGAATATTATCCATTTGTAAAACAGTTAAAATAATTCTCCGGTTAGTTGCAAAACCAGGTTACTATGAGCATTTCAGTAAAGCGGCTTCTGCAAACATGTGCAGAACTGCATGGACTGGAAAGGTCATTTTCAGAGCAAATTCTCCCACTCTTACCAGTCTGTGATCTGCAAATGGAAAAGCCAAAATGCTTTTTGACTTAAAATCACAGCAGCAGTGTCTTTTTTCCTCTGTGGTGTGATGCTGAGTGGAAGTGATTCATACTGAGCATCACTCACTACAAGTGGTGCCGAGGAAACAGTGCCAAGAGGGAAGAGGACTGAAAGACAACATCTCACTCACGTGGGAGTCCTGCATCTGGCCCCTGCCTTCCATTCCCATGCTCTGAGGATGGTATATCCCGCTCAATTCTGAAGTATTGTGACAACCTGCAGTCTTTCTTCTGCCTGGTGGCCTCCTGAGCCAGGCACAAGCGTTGCCAAGTCATGGGCAGAACTCGTGTCCTCTGCCTCATTGCCCCAGGCCCAAAGGACGTGGTGCCAAACTAAAGTCTTAGCATCTGGGCGTCCTCCTCCCGGCACGTGAGCTGACAGATCAGACACGTCCTTCACCATGTGAGAGGACAAGGCACTGCCTGGCACGTTAGAAAAACAGATCTACAGAAGGCAGTGAAGCATGGGAGGATAATCAGGAGGAAGAACTGAGGAACGGTTGCTTGATTCTTCTGCGATTTACAGAGCCTGAGAATAGCTCAGCTCATCTGGATAAGAGAAGAAAAGCACAAGCTAGACATTAACTATCTTATATGCTGGAAATAACCACAATGAAATCAAAGGATCTTTTTTAGTATGAGTAAGTTAACATGAGAGGATCTGGATATAGAAGTGACTTACTCAGAAGCCCCATCAGACCAAACAGTTTAAACTTCAGATATACCGTGAGATAAGTCTCAAAATATTTCTGGATACAAAGATGGAAAAGCAAAAGAGAAATGGCAAAAAGCTTCTATAAACAGTTTGAAATCCAAGTTAACAAAAAGTACCTGCTAGCTTTATTCCCAAACACAACCGAAACCCAGATCAGAGCTGGGATTTAGGGGGTTTTGCACCACTCTTCTTCTGCCCCCAGCACAGCCCTCAGGACCCAGGCCCATCTTCATAGTCCTGGGCTCAGAGACAGAAGGAGGTAGAGTCTGAATAGTGTTCATTGACCTGAGAGCCTTTTTCCTTTTGCAAACTGAAACAGAAACAGCCTGGCCTCAGATTTCTCTCTTGGGCTGGGAAACACACAAAAGCAAAGGAAGCAACTCACATGGAAACTGGAACCATATTCCAGCCCCAATAGCTCCTTTGGATGCTTTTCCTTTTATGAGCACAAAGGTCAGGAAATCAGCCCTGATTCCAGCTGCTGCTCAAAATGTCCATGCTCCTGTGGCTTCAGCTCAGACAATTAACGCTGCTTATGTGTCCCTGTCTGAGGGTGAAATTGGTTTCTTGTCTGGGTTAGAGACCAGCCATGAGCTGTATGCCTCAGCTCCATCAAAGCCATTCTTCTCTGCCTTGCCCTTATGTGCAGCGCCTATAGAATTATCAATCAACTGCTAATGGAAAAATAGTCATGCAGGCTGGCCTGCTCCATGCACGGTGCTCTCCTTGCATACCCCGTCACACCCGCCTTTTGTTTAAACATTTGTAGACTGAAACATCCTGTCGAGCCCTGTTCTGTGGGAGAACATATTTGTGAGACAAAGCAATGCTGTGGTCTACCAGGAGGTCTGTGATTCTCTCAGTGAATTATTCACTACTTTGCTGTGGTCTACATGCCAGGTCACCCGTGTTCACAGCAGAGAATGAAGCATTATTCATTATCAAACCTTTGGATTTCTCTTCTAGGAGGTTCTTCCCCCCACCCCCATTGCCCTTTCAGGTTTTAACAAGACATTGCATTCTTTCAGACTTCCCCTGGGCAGCAGTTTTTTGCACTTGCAGAGGTACGACAATAATAGGTAGAAAGCCAGAGCAGTTGTAAATTGTAGCAGTTAACGTCAAATTGATGGGGCAGTGATCAAATGAAGTTCATAACCACAGAACGCAACCTGGGGGTGGAATGCTGTTTCAAAGATTGCTAATGACAGGGCTATAAAATCATAAAATAGAAGGCTTTTTCCACTGGGAAAGTTTGAAAGAATTTATTTGGCTGACCGAAGGTATTAGCAGTGTTAGGGTCAGACTTTTATAAGACATTTAGCGCAATTGCTAATCAATGAGGGGACTGACCAGTCCGTTTTGAAAAGGCACCGAGGGAACACCACCTGCATTGTGTTTCTATTCTTGGACGCCCCAAGTGCACCTTTAATGATCTTTAGGTCCCCTAGTATGGTGCTGTTTAATTAGAAGCTGCTGATTCAAAAGCAGGGCAACGTTTGACTAAAAAGAGCGGTTTTGGGGTTTTCAGATCTGCCTGTTAACCACCGGCATTCAAGAAACCAAAGCAGTGGGCAATGGCACAATGTTAGCACAAGGGAAAACATTTATAGCTCATCAAAGCTGGACGGTACACAGCTGTATCCCAGCTGGGCTCTCCAGCCGCAGTGCTAGAAATGTCTCAGAGAGGAAAAAGGAGGTTACATCCATGAAAATATTGAAGAAATATGAAGATAAATAGGCATGGAAAATATTGAAAACATTTCACTGCAATTTACATATAGAAGTGAGGAATGAACAGTGCAAAGGAGGCTTATGCTTTTATAAATGGATCCTTCTGTATTTTCAGATTTATTTATTTATTTGTTTGTTTGTTTGTTTTTGTGGCTTCTGCTTCAGTTATTGAGAATAATCTGTCATGTGATTTATCATGCTGTTCTTACTTATTTGTGCTTATCTTAGTCAAGAAAGAGCAAAACCAGAAAAAATGCTTAACTTGGATATGGCCTTTTTTCCCCTCGTGGCAGAACGTGAAAAAGGGGAGAAATCCACTTGTAAAAGCTACAGCATGACCAGGTTTTACTTTGAGAGGGGTTAACATCCTCAGGTTGACACAAAGCTTCTAATCTAGACAAACCTTGTCTTCCCTACCGACAGATGCCAGCCGTGGTCATTCAGCACCGGAGTCCCTGTAAGTCCGCGCTTCACAGAAACGTGGCTGGTCTCTTTGCACAGTCATTACATTTGGAAAAGCTGCAGTCTCAAAGCCGTTTCTGGCATCGTTCATTACAATCAGCTGTCCAATTTCTGATGTGATGGAGGACTATGCCAAACAGTAGTTTTTCTTTTGCTTCCAGTCTTCCTGCTCCTGCCCTATTTCCTACTCAGAAGCTCTTCATGGTGGGGCTTCTGAATCTGGAAGACACCTAGAAGCTGATGCTGTTTCACCCTGTATCCCTCTGACCACTTCCTTCCCTGCTCCCAAAGGCTTGGGAGCATCAAATTTTATCTTTTGCAGTTTGGGGCCCTTTGAATTGGGTGACTGTCATCTCTTGAAATACACCCTTCTGAAATGTACCTTCCGTTATTGACATTCAGGTTGTTAAAGGTTTTCAGGTCTTTAAAGCCATTTAGGCAACTTCAGCTGCTGCAGACATACCCTTGTGGCCTTTGCATTGCCTCAGCAGCACCCATGAGAGTGCCTCAGCTCCACAAGGCTCTTTTGCAAATTCCACCAGATGTTTGTAGTTTTAGGTTAGGTCTTCATATAAGGGAAGAAAAACCACAGCCTGACTTTTCTCCATTAGTATATAGTATTAGACATCTGGCTCCTGTGTTGAGAGCATAATACAGATTTTCTGCTGTGTAGGTCTACTTAACTGTGAATCAACAAATAACCCAGGGCCAGGTGACATCGGCTGAATGGGAGTGAACTGTGTGCCATCACCTGGGATAAAATATGATCAGTGCCTAATTAGTTGTTTGTCAGCTGGTCAATCTGGTATCACTCCATTTTGCACTGCAGATGCCCTGTGGAAACGGTCTTGGGAGAACCGGGAGGTTGAGACACACAGAAATATGTAACCTGGTTGTGATTTTTGGGAATAGAATGCATCTGGTTCCTTCAGTGCAAGACCTGGAGAATATTCTCCTTCTGGTAAGTAATTTGTATTTTGGCAAAGAATGCTTGAGATCTACAGTGTCAGTGACAAGAGCAAGCTGCCTGTTGCATCTTTCTGTAGCATCTGCTACTGCATCCATCAGCTGGTGATGTTTTCACAAAAGTGACCTGTGAAATAGATTAAAATGTTGACGTAAGAAGTGGCATTATGCTTGTAATTAATATTCCACTGTTAGTATTGCATTGAGATGAATGAGTGCAGGTCACATATCAAAGCTGTTGTTTTCACGGTCTTTGCAACATAAGAGAACTTATATTGGCTACCTGACATTTTCCTTTACTGTTAATTATGCTAATGATTTTAATATGCTCAAAATGAAAGCTTAGATATCTGGAGCAGGAATATGTGGTTGATTTAGAAAGAACAAATACGTTGAAACATATGAAGTGATAGTGTGGCATTACAAGCGACCCTGCTAGAAATCCTAAGAAGCAAAGCAATTTCAAATGAAAAATTTGAAATGAGTTTATTGCGAAGTAAGATATTGGATATAGTAGCTTCAATTTTTATGTGTTTGATTTTCAAACAAGGTCTTCAAGTTACAGTGTCTGAAGGTGACCTGTTGTTTCTTAAATGCTGGGCTTTGTGAGTAACCTGTTAAGAATTTTATCAAGTCATGTCTCATGCTTTGTGAACACAGAAATCTGGGGTCTTGCAATCTATGAGCAAAATCCATTTCCTAGAGAACATCCTGCTTATTCCTGATTGCCCAGTGACATGACCAGAGGTGGTGGGCGCAAACTGAAATGCAGAAGGTTCTCTCTGGACATCACAAAACACTTTTTCACTGTGAGAGAGTCTGAGCACTGGCACAGGTTGCCCAGAGAGGTTGTGGAGTCTCCATCCTCGGAGGTATTCAAAAGCCATCTGGACATGGTCCTGGGCAACTAGCTCTAGGTGGCCCTGCCTGAGCAGGGGGCTTGGACAAGATGACCTCCAGAAGTTCCTTCCAGCCTCAACCATTCCATGATTGTGGGATTCTGTCTGTTCCTTCAGGTCAGTTTTCAAGACCCCTTACTACCACAATGTCCATGCCAAACTTCTAGCTGATGGAAGGTGCCCACTGATATTAGTAGGATCTCTTGCTTCTCTTCTTGAAAGGGCACGTGCCCAAGTCACACTAAGCCAAGCTGTCCTGCCATTATGGCTTTACTTTTCCCTGCTTCTCCCTTTCAAGCCCCCTTTGTTTGCTTGCACCAACTTGTCACATTTTATTTGGAGATCCTAAAATACTCTGGGAAGGACCTATTTCTCGGATTGTGTTTGAACAGCAGGTAGAACTGGGCGCCCCTAATCTGACAAGCTACTGCCAGAAGAGACGGTGCTGTTACTAAGTGCCCCCCTCCTGGGCATATTCTTGAAACCAAACATCTTCTCCAATTAAATGTAGATCTTCAACATTTTTCTCTTTTCCCTTAAAAAAAATTAAAAATAATTAAAGAATAACTAACCCAGTCTTTTTGTAAAGACATGTGACTTGGCTGCTCTAAATTAGGGTGAGGTTTGTGCCTCCATGCATCTTAGCCATATTACATCAGGAATCACACTGACAAACACTGGTTTTTTTCAGGGCTTAGAGGCTATAGGAGCAGTCATGGAGTTTAGCATGAGTAATGAAAGTAAAGCTTAAAAAGTTCCCTCATGTTATTACTTGGCAGTTCATTAAGATATACTTTGTTTACCTGCTTCAGCCTGCACACCAGATTTAGCTCTCTGCAGGAATCTGAAGGCATTTAACGTGCAGAAGCTGTGAAATGCAATGGAAAACAAAACACTTCTGCTTCATGCTTTTATGAAAAGCAAGGTACCTAAGTGGTGACTGAAAGCCTGCTCATCCCTTCCAGATTTTTCCCCATGGCAGATAAAAGTGTGGGACAGAAAAGCAGAAAAACAGATCTGATGATCTTTACAGGCAGGCTGGGAAAACACGGTACGTTTCCTAGTCATCTCTTTGGGCTTTCTGTGAGACACAATAATCTCCCTTGGCTTGTTAACCACTGCTGAAGCAGGCCAGAATTCATTTGCATTCTTGTGCTGCTCAGTGACCCTCCAGTGATGTCAGGTAAGAACACTGATTTTTAATTAAAATTTCAATTTTCAAGTACATTTCACAGTTAATACACGGCGAGAAATTCTGACCAGCTACATTATTTTGCTAAGTAGTAGGGGTTCAGCTGTCTTGTTAATCACCATTGAGCAAAATGTCACAGCTTCACTCCTCAAAAGATGTGACTTCACAGAACAATGAATACCTGAATGGCTGATCTGCTGTACGCACCAGTTCCCCTTTTGGAGGAAACGTCAAGTGTGTGAGAACAGGAAAACATTCTGTGTTTAAAGATTTTAAAAGCCCATGATGGCAGTGTGATATAGTATACAGCAAATTGCTATATAGTATACAATAAATTGCTGCTTAAGGTGTTCCCATGTTATTTGTCCTGCTCATTCTGGTTTTTTAGGTCTTTATGAGCCCATCACAATAGGCACCCATGAGACATTAATGACTTTATTGTTAGTCCAAGGTCTTCAAGATCTAGGAAAGCATTATCCACCCTATTATACTGAGGGGCACGAGGTGTCAGGGCCCAGATCTCCAGATGAGCAGAGACGCTGAAGCAGAGAAACCTCTCACAGAGCTACAAGAATAATGTTTACAAGAGTAAACAACTCACCTGAGGTTGCACAGAAATCCTGTGGCTCAGCTGGGAACCGAATTCACGTCTCTGAATTGCAGGTTCAGGTTCAGTCTCCTCACCTGCCCACAATGCCTATAAATACTATTACATATTTATTATGACCATTAATAAGCTGTCGCAGCTTCAGTGAGGATGGTTGGCTATGCGCGTCGGCTCCAGCTGGCCCTTCAGGAGCAGGCAAAGTGAACAAGGATGTTTCCTGCTCAACAACCACTCTTCCATATTTTTTGACTGTTGTGATTGACTTCTCCCCTAGCCAAGGCTTTTCAACATTTTCAATGAATCAAAAAAAAAGCAGTTCTGGACTGCTTGTAACATTTAATTCACCTTGAATCATTTCATTTCACTTTGGGACATCGTAAAAAAAACCCCCAAGGGCCAGATTCACAAAAGGAATGAAGTAATCATGAGAAGCTGGTACTAAAGCTGTTCCTCCCTCCTGTGACCTAGATCCCAGTGCTGGACATTCACATTATCCATGGGAAACCTCTAATTCCCTCTTTGTTGGGTCCACAGTGGGAATTTCAATCCCAGGCTGCCCCACTCGGAAAATATTGCAAATGTTGAACTGCAAATGCTGAGGCAGGGGTCTCGTGGCCCTTCCCTTCTGACTGGACCACTTAACAATGAAAACTTAAGTATTTACTGTATAAAAAATAATACATAAATAATATACATCTCTTTCACTATGAGGTTAGTGAGGCACTGGAACAGGCCGCCTAGAGAAGTTGTGCAGGCCCCATCCTTCAAAGTGTTCAAGGCCAGGTTGGATGAGGATTTGAGGAGATTGGTCTAGCGGAAGGTGTCCTTGCCCACTGCAGGGGAGTTGGAACTAGATGATGTTTAAGGTCCCTTCCAACCTAAACCATTCCACGATTCTATGATTCTTGAGGGTGGTGATTAGGTCATTTGACAAGGAGAACTTCAGATTTTTGGTTGCTGCTTCAGTGAATGTTTATTTATGAATATGAGTGGAAACAGGTCAACAACAGAGAATAAATGAGCTACATAACCCATCTCTCAGACCCCAGCGCCAAGCTCTCATGGGAAGCAGTGCACTTAATTACGTTTCCAACCTGATGTTTGTCCCACCTAATGGGCAGTATGGCTTTGGAGTGAGAGGGAGGAAGGGGACCATTGGCTCCTCTCTGAAATTTATACTCTAGGAATTCAAACCAGAATTCACAAATAATGTTGTTTATCCAGAACTACAATTTTGGGGCAGGCTAACTATTTAGCAACAAAATTTATCACCTGTAGTTATACCATTGCTTTTAAAGTAGAAGGCTAACAGAAAGCAGTGATGTCCACCAGAATGTAACAACCTGAGCTGTCTCTGGCCCAGTGTTCAGTTAGGGGGAAAAAAAAAAATTAACAAAACATTACCCAAACTTGCAAGATATGGGTGACTGGGAAGGTAATTGTCAAATGTTGAAGGCTACGTTTTCCATTTCATCCTCCTCACCTGCCCTTCGCTGCCAGGGGACTCAGAAAAATGAGGTTTCTAGATCATAATCTGCAGAGAATTCCTTATAAACCTCTTGTATATGTTTCAGTTTTTCACATTGTACTGAACCAACTGTTATTCTTCTGAACAAAGAAGCAAAAAAAAAAATCAAAAGCTTTCAACTAGGTCAT
Source organism: Chionis minor (assembly GCA_013398295.1). NCBI lineage: Eukaryota > Metazoa > Chordata > Aves > Charadriiformes > Chionidae > Chionis > Chionis minor. Next base: position 178,856 of record VZSF01009952.1, on the reverse strand, counting down.
GCTAGTATTATCATGAGTGAGTGTGAGTGGTATCATTTCACACATACTGCATCTCTCAATTAAGGAAAATGCCAGACTTCTGTTAGCAAGACAGCTGGTGGTACTCAGTGACTAAATATAGTACTGTCATCACCTAGGAGCACAGCCAGGACATTTTAATGGTTGGGACAACTGATATTTTGGTTTAGCCAAAACAATTTTTAATCATATGCTATTATTTTAGATAACCAGTGTAAGAAATCAGTGAATGAATGTATTTTAAATATATTTTACTGATTTTATTTATTAAGTCAATTTTCAACTAATATGCAACTGATTTTTAAAGAAATTACACATATTGTGTACGTTTGGGATAGAAAAAACAGCTAAGTAAATACAGCTGGCATTCAGTTGATTCTCCGATTGTCTATATATTAGATAGACTAAAGTCCTTCAGACAGTCTTTTTATTGTGTGTACAGTCCCTTGATCGGTGGGGCTTGGGTCCTCTGGGGAGCAATTATTAGGGATGACTCCATTGCTCAGGAGAGGCATAGCCACAAGTAAATATATGTAGCTCATCTTAAGTGGAGGCTGATCCAGTTCACCCCATACTTGATGAAAATGCTTTAATCTGCAATTACAGCTGGATTAGGCCCTAAATTCTGGCAGTTCCCAGAGAATTCACCTTTCTGAAAAAGTCTTCCAGGCAGAGGGAAAAAGACTTCTGGGTTCTCAGCTCTCCACCGATGTCCCAGGCATTTTGCCTTCCTGGGTTAGCGCTCTTTGTGTCTACAGTAGACCAAGCCAAAAAAAGTTACACAATTAGGTATTCCTAAGGATGAATGGAAACAGCTTTCCGCACATAATGCTGCTGCAACTTTTAGGTCCATAAGCCTGAGCCTGCCAGGTTTACAAACAAGGGCTGCGCTCATGAGCAGCTGAGGCGCAGAAATGAAGTGTCTGTTTCTTCCCTCGCTCCAAAAAAGATGGGGTTTGGGTCTGGTTTAGCTATGACTGAGTAGGTATTTCAAAATGTTTATTAACAGTTTTATTGTTTTATTTCTGCTGCCAGTTCTAAACAATAGGGACCAGGAACACCAGCTTTGTTTGTACTTCTCTTAAGCCATGGTTGTCTGCGGACGTACGCCCAGAGGTGTCCTCTGCAGCCAGTGGATTAGAGGCTGAATTGTTGGTCCTGCTACGTGTTGAATGTGAGCTGAAAAATGACAATGCCTGAGAGCTTTCACAAAAAAGCTGTTCACCTCTGTGCTAGCATTAGCAACAGTATTTTTTCAGCATCTATCCTCTTTCATTACCTTCCTTAGCTGGAGCGATGAAGAGCATTTCAGCATTAAGAAGGAGTTGAAACCTTTTTTTTTGGTGTTTGTATGTGATTGAAAAAAAATGGGATAGAAGCTAGAGAGAGAGACAAAAGCTTTAATACCTCACAGAGTGCTTGTAAGGGCAAGCTTGTCATCCACGCGGTCAAGATGGTGCAGGCAACAGCAGTGCCAACTTCCCTCTCGGTCTCTTGGCCGATTTTCCCTCCAGCCTCCCTGCAGCCTTGGCCCTCGCAGGACTGTTTTGCCCTGGACCCACACCTGGGTGAAGGCTAACTCCGGCAGGGCCACCAGCAGCCATGCCAGAGCTGGTCACTTCTTTCAGTCACTCCTTAGCTCAAATGTTAACGAAGAGCTGGTGCGTCCCTAGCTGCAGACCGCAGTGAACAGAGAGGTGTGCGTACCCTTCGTTCTGTCGCTGCCGCTCACCATGTTGTTTGCATCCAGCTGGGAGGGCTCGGCTGAACAGGGAGTAAGCCCCTGTTTTCCTGAAGGCGACAAGAGCGCTTTGCGTTGCACTCCTGATGGTAGCTATCAGCACAGCTTCCCTTCCTTAGACTCCTGGGGGAAACCAAAACTGGATCAAGCTTTGTAAGGGGAATGAAGTCCTTCTCTTCATTGCTCCCTACCAAGGGTTTTCCTCTGGAAAAATAACAACAATTTGGAGGAAATTGTGTTTTTTGCTGCCATGGTGCTGCTGCGCTGGCTTGAGGGGAGTGCTGAACTGCACGTACAGCTCCTGGCACCTGGGAAGCATCCCTGCCTACCCTCTGGAGACTACTGAAGACCTCGGCTGCTTCCACTCTTGCCATTGCAGCTGAAGAAGATAGAAGATCTTGGAAGATTTAACATCAATGGGAGAAAAGTTTTGCTTTTGGATTAGTCTCTTTCTTGAATAGTTTTCAGTCAGACATCTATAGCGAGGACAACTAGCATATCCTTCTAAAAAAAAGCATTTTTTCCCCCCACTCATTCATTCTTTGTTCACGGGACAGTTTTTTAGTCATTATTGCTTTGATAGCTCCATATTTGTCACAAGCCCACAGTAGTGTAGTGTATAGGAATTACTTAATAATTATTATCATCACCAATAAATCTATTCTTTGAGTGATGCTAACTAGGCTTATCACACTGTTTTTTGCCTTACTGGAACCAATAATTTACCAGCTTTGTTCAGTAAATTATGATAGCTTTTCTCTTTTAATAGAAGTTTTTTCATTACTTCCATGCTAAATTTGTTATTTAAAATAACTTTTTTGAACACAACAGAAAGATATAACTGGGAAGCATTAATTTATGCTTGAAAGGTGTGCTTAATTTTTTTTTCTTTAAAATGAACACACACTGTGACCTGGTTTTTTATAAACAGAGAAAGCAATAAATGCCAGATCTAAAAACATGGATTTACTTAGATAGTATTCTAACTTTTTAATTATTTTTTAAATGTATGAGGTGATTTCACCTATTTGCATATTGCTACAGGCTAAGGGGAAAAAACCATTCATCTTGAGTCGAGTTCAGAGAGTCTGCTTTTCCAAAAATAAAGTTAAACACATTAATATACAGACCTTCTCAAAGTCTCAGCAGCATCAGGAATACATTTGAAAGAAGAAGAGCAGGTCTGGTTTGTCAGTCTGGCAGGCGTCAGCGGAAAAGTCCGTCATCTACCAACAAATAGGTACCTGCCCTGCGGGTGCTACAGACACAAAGGGTCCCCACGGTGTTTCCACTCCCAGGGGCTGAGCCCCTCTTAGTGCCCACGTTGGCTCTGCTGCGGAGTGCTGGCGACAGGCAGACATGGGAATGCAGAGGCGAAATATACTGCAAAGATGATTTTTCTACATAATATTATATTTGCTTGGCATAAAATCTTACAAGCGTATCCTGGACCACCCAAAAGCTGTAGTGATTAATGCAGAGATCTCCCCTGTCCTTTATATGATTACTTTTAAATGTTCATTTGTTGCGATACGCTTTATATTGTTAAACATAGCCACATGGACCGTGTTTGCAAAATATATGTGTAGTCTTAAAGTATACATGCAATCTAAAGGCTTGCTTCTCTTGTTACAGTAGAGCTCCAAACATAAACTCCTTTTTTTCAGGAATTCAATAGTTAGATGAAGAAACTTCTCCAAAGCTGAAAACAAAGAATGTTTAATTTAAAAACCTGAGACTAAAATGTGGAGTTGTTTTTAATTTACTAGACTGAGAAAAACTTAGCTTAGTGGGTACAGGGGCAGGCATATCTTTACAGCTGATTTTTTAGCAGATAATTGGTTAACTCTTGTAGCAATGGCCTTTTTGAATACAAGAGAAAGCACCTCATCAAATATATGTAATTTATTTTATGGGGCGGGGGAAAAGTTTTGGTGCATTTTCCAAGAAAAATTCCAAGGCTTAAGTGAATATGTATGCCTGGCAGTTACATCGACATGAATCGATATATAAACCTGTATGTGTAAGACAGCTATGAATAGTAAAAGTAACAACTCTGAGCTATTAAGACGTCTAAGTGTGTCTTTACATAAAAGCCTTAAAGAGCTGTACAGGGAGTCATTATAGTGTATTATGTCAGGATCTTACTTACTCCACATGTAGAAGCCAAAGCCGACACCAACACCGTCAGCTGTGATGTAGAAGGCTTGGAGGCTAGTTTCACAGGGCAGGCGTTTCCCAAGAGTTCAGCGCCCACCAGTTCCCACGTAGGCAGCTAAATGAAGTGATGAAACTTTAAATGCTCTCAGCTTTCGTGGGAGCTGGTAGATGCTGGGCGGATTTGAAAACCTGGCCCCGCTCGTAGGCACTGAAGTCTTTGGAAAAATCCCGTGTACCCCCGGGCAGCCGTGCCGTCTGCTTTCAGCTCCCGGAGAGGTGATGAGGGGGACCAAGTCAAGCACCAGCGACCTGTGAAGGTGGCTGCTGAGGAGGGGCTCTTCTGAGCCCCCCAGGGGATGTCTAAAGCAGGCTGAAGGAACATCCCTGCTGTATCTGTAATGTCCACGCCATAGCACAGTTATGGAGCTTGATTAATAAGAGAAAGCTAAGGATTACCTGCTCTGGAAATGTCCTCTCTCAGATCATCGGATAACACTATATTTACTGTGTGAACGCTGTATCTGCCACAGCAGACTCTTGTTCTGAATGGCTTCAAACGTCCCATTCCAGTACACATGAAAGCCAGCATAATTCTCAGAATGCCTTTTATACCCTAGTAATTTTACTTTAAAAAGATGCAAACAAAACAATGTGTTAGATTACATTCTGGAACTGTTGTTCAGATGTTTTACGCTATTGCTTCAGCAATAAAAGGAACATTAAACTCCTGAGGCCAGACTGAGTCTAGCTATTTTCGGCACCTCTGGCAGGCTGGAGTGGAGCCGAGGCACCTGGCTGCTGGGGAGCCCTTCAGAAAGGCTGTCCCCACTGCTGCCGGCCGCCGGCCCCTCGCTCTGGACCTGCAGGTCCCTGTGGGTGCACAAATATCCCCGTCACCGCAGGCTTTGTTCACAGTGTTAGAGGGGGAGTCCGCAGAAGGAAAAGCAATCAAGGGCTATCAGACACAAAGACACCAGCAATTACACCCTGAGCTGGGGCAGGTACCAGGGAAGCATGGCTGTGTGGCTTGCCCTCTTCTCAAAATCCTCCTCAGGCAACAGCTGATGGCTACTGCCCTACTGCTGGAGGCAGGACGGCCGGTTGGACAAACCAGCTGTCTGGCCATGAGTGCACTGTCTGGTTTCCCACACCACGATCCGCACAGGTGAGGGGAGAGGTCCCTGAGTGCCACCCAACTTCCAGTCTGCCAGGCCTGCCCAAAGCACCCGGGCCCTTCACCCCTTCTTGCTTCTTGTCTTTTTGACAGTGTGGTGTTTCCATGCTCAGCCTTGCAGCGGGCTTTCCCAAAGATGAGGGTATGACTTTGCCCCTCCACTCCCAGCCAACCCTCTCAGTGGTCAGCAGAGCCTCCCTGGTCAGCATTCAGTTGAAATGCTGTTTCAGGGTTAATTAAGCTCATATTTCCACCTGGTCAAGTTCTTTGTCTAGTCAGTTGTTTTCCCATCATAAGTCGTGGTGATGAAACTTTCCCTCCTGCCGTGCAGAGGTAGGTATCTACTGTCTAGAGTAACCTCTGAATTTTAGATTCCAAGTGGACATAAATATTTTGACTTAATTACTAAAAATTGCTAAAAGAGGAAACTGCTATGTATGGCATTTCTTTTGGCTGTATCTAGGTAGCTCTGTGCACAGCATGGAAACATTAAATTGCTCTTGGTACTGATGTGTAATGAAGCCCCCACAACATTGTACTCAATACATCCTTAATTTTTGGACTTTCTAACATCTGTATGCTGTACTTTGCAACTTCAGTGATCTTTTTCTATAATTTCAGGGGCATATGTAATAGAATGATACAGCGTCTGACTGATTTGAGTAATAGATGTGTGACCTGATGCATCTTTCTTCTGTCTAATAGGGGATAAAGTCGAGATAATTTTTCAGTATGGTGCATTAGGATATTATTTCATGACAGTCCATCACAGAGATTATTCTACATTCTTTGCAAAAAGCCATGGAAACGTCTGACCCCCTGAAAATGAACTGTAAGTTACATGGAGAGAAGCAGATCTTCTGTAGGTAAAATAGAAAGAAACACAGGAATGATGACTTGGAAGAAGAATGATTAAAGAAGATAAGGTATTTTATTCCTTCTCAGGCTCTTTCATCTTAACTGACATTCTAAGAAATGGGCAAACTGAAATCTATGATTTATTACTGTAAAAGTTTTAGGACTTGTCTTTTTTTCTTAAGCTTTGTCAGATTTTAAATTTCCACGAGATTCTGCCTTAAGTCCTTTGAGAATTAATAAGCGAAAGGTTCCAGTTGCAGACAGAGACACATTTTTCACGCTTCCCTCCCTCCCTCCCTCCCAGTGACTTGTTTTCCATGTTCAGCCTTCTCAGAATGAAAGGGGGAAAAAATTCAGCCAGCAATGTCACTTCATGTTATTATTCTAGATACAGAAATGCCTTAGCCAGCATTTATACAAAGCTTCGTAGAGTGCAATAAAAAAAGACTGACTCTCTTATGACTTCCTTATTTTATTTGGTTATTTTCCCAAGTTCAGACAAAAGGGTGAGATTCATCTGACTTACGTTGAACTACATCAAACTTAAATTTCTCACTAAACTATTTGCCTAAGTTGTCCCCATAGTCCCGTCTCTCCATGGATGGAAATAAATATCTCCAGATGGTGATTTGTCCCCTTCTGGTACTACTGAGGTGACTTGCACCAAGGAAGGGCCATCTCTGCACTGGGTGCTGTGGACCCAGCCTAACTGACCAGCCTAACTGGTGCCTCCATTTTGGATGGCTAAAGTTTGATCTGATTCGTTCTTTAAGTTCAGCTTTTGATTTAGGAAAGGTCATGGGGGGCAGAGTACCTTGAAGTCTGCAGCCTTGGTCACAAAAGCATCCCCTCCCTTTCCAGATTTTCAAGGATGTGGCCACCATGGCGTTTCCTGCACCCCGCCATGGTTTTTCCTGGACATGGTGGACACCATGGTATTTCCTGTATTTTTATATATATATATATATACATTAAAATATGTATTTTGCATCTGGTCAAATGCAGAAAACAAACAAGCAAAAAAATCCAGGGACGAATGGTGAATGAAAAAATTCATGAAAGAATTGAGCTGGTCACTGATCTGTGATTCATGATAGTCAGTCTGTATACGAATGAGTTGAAATGAATTTCCTGGTATGAATAAGTCCCTAAAGTCTTGTGAATTTTAGTATGAATGATTCTGAATGCCTTAAAATTCAGATGGGAAATGAATTAATCATTCTTCCTTATTTTCTTGTTGACAAAGTCTTCCTTCTCATCCAATCAAAGTGAGGCCTACACAGTGGGTTACTAGCTGTGCTCAGTGAATGTTGAGTAGCACCCATCAGCTGAAAGTTTGTCACACAAAATATTTGGTGGATCCTTGAGTACACAGAATGCATTAGAATGAAATCAGAATTTGTTTGCAAGTGATTCACTGACTGCAGAAATGTCTGCATTTATAATGAGTAGTTTAACAGTCTCTGCACACATTCATGGTTTATATAGGGCACATCTGTCATCTAATTAAAAAAAGGAAATATGAATTAAGTATATAGATTTGATCAAGCCGTGTATATTTTAGTAAAGTACCAGTACAGATGACAGCCCTCTGCACATAGTTCTAGTATGTTACGTACCTGAGGAATGTGGACAAGCTCTGACATTACTACTACTTCTAATATGGCCAGATTTTACAGTTCTCACAAATACAGTGTATATTAAAGCTCAAGTAAACTTCATGTGTGTTTTTGCTGGTATGAGAAAGTAAGTACAGACCCATACGTGTGTTTTTGTGTTCATGTACGTTAATGAATATATATGCATATTTATTGTATTATATAGTATATCCCAGTCCAGTATAGTGTATTTTTTAATGATAATATATGTTCCTTGATTGCACAGCATTTTTGTTGTCCGACTGAGCCTGTGTTGAATGACATACATTTGCTTGAAGAGAAATCTGGAGTTTGCATAGTCTGAAGCATCTTGAGGAGATTTTGTCCTACCTGCATGATCATTTGAAATTAAATGTGAGCAAATGTCTTTCCCAAAGAAAAGCAGACAGGAAAGACAGGAATAAATGGCTTCATTCTCTTCCTCTCTTTTATAATGTTTACTCATCATCTGGAAGTTGTGAAGTGTTGTGACTATGCATTTTTTTACATGATACCTTCAGTTCTTTTTCTACAATTACTATAATAATGTTATTGATACTGATATTATTGATAAATTTGTATAAACCAGATCTTGCTCTGATAATGGAGGACTCTCCTATCTGGTGATCCAGTTTGTGCTGGCCATCCCTTGTCTATGCACCTACCTACAGACGTCAGCGTCTGTAAGCACCTTCCATACCCATACCCAGCATTTAGAGGTCAGGGCTGACCTTTGGATCGTCTGGGAAGGTACCTGGTATCCCATGGCATGATCAGGACTCAGAGCACAACCGAGCTGCTGTGAGATGAACGTTAGTTCTGCGGTTAGGCTGTAATTACATGGCTGGTTTGTGATGGAAATTACCAGTTAGACCGAAGGGTTCTGCAGCCACTCGAGACCATGTTCATGGGGTTAACGTACAGTTCAGGTTCTTTACTTCTGTGTATTAGCCAGCCTCCCAAAGCCGCTTTGCCGGGGTGGGTTATTCAAAGGACATTACATGTCCACAGCATGTGTATGTTCCGTATAATTGAACAATGAACATCCTGGGGGGGGGGTTATATGGAGGGCCAAAATCCCCGTTGGCACGGCTCCATGGAGTCGTTAGTGTTACACCAGCAGGGAAGCTAACCCCAGCCCTTGCTCAGCGATTTGGCAGGCCACCTCGCCATGAGGACATTCCAGTGCTTCCAGGGACATGAATTTGGAACAAAGAGTTATTTCAGCGGGATGAGGTTGACAATTGTTTGGTTTTTAAAGAGTTACCACATGATGTTAAAATAGTATCTTGCCTTAATGCGGAATCTTGATGCGGTGGTATCTTACGATCTATTAATCTGGGAAAAAATGTAAACCAAAAGATAATAAATGTAAACAGTGTTTAAACCGCAAGCATTCCTTGGAGTAAATGGCAATATAATTAAATTTGAACTCCACAATGCAGATTCTTTCAGTGCATAATTGAAATTGTGTAAGATGCTTTGGCAATATGTTTAACATTAACTTAAAGCAAGTAATTTTAGGCACTGGGGTCTGATCTTTCTCTTATTGACATCAGTTGTGCAGCTCCCGCAGGCTGTGTCTATACTATGGCTTCTTTGTGACGTGCCTCACGGACCCGCTCCCAGAGAGTCCCCCTCTGTGTCCTGGCTCCGTGCTGGAAGGAGATGGGGCTGCACGCCATGCTTCTCCAGAACTGGGGTCCTTTCAAACAACACCCGAGCGTGCAGGCGGCACAGGGAGCTGCAGGGTGACCTGCTGGGAAAGCCAGGGAGGAGGAGTGCTGGGGGAATGCCCAGCACACCTTCCCACAGCTGGCATGCCCTCCTGGGGACATACAGGTGGCCATATCATGTTTGACCCTCTAGCTTTCTTGTCAGTCTCTTATTTTTGCTGAATGAGTGTGCTTGGGAAAAAGGGTAAGTATGTAGTATTCCTCCCCTGGAATATGCTCCTATGTGCCTGCAGCCTTTGGGTTTAGGACTTTGGATCATCTACATTCTATTAAGGTACCATTATTCCTTCCTGCTGGTCAGCATGCCTGCCTGGAACCAGGACTGCTGATACATGCTGGCTTGGCACACTCTGGCAGGTCTTGCTAGAAAGACCCCAAACTTTTGCTTGAGGTCTTCAGCTAATGAACAGAAACTCCCAAATTTAAGGAGACTGGATAATAGTTCAAAGCTTCCTTCACGCTTCTCCCTGCCAGTATCTTCCCTGATATGCTGGTGAAGGGAAACACTTTTAAAGCTCACACTTCATACAATCATGTTGCCAGCTTGAGGGCATCGCAGGAGCTGCAATCCCACGCCATTCTCAGGGCAGTGGAGGTCAAGCAGGAGGCTCGTTGCACGGGTACTGCTGCACACCCAAGACTTTTTTAGGAAGAGGCCTCTGGTCAACTCATCTGCCTTGTCCCTGCCCTGGACAATTGCCTGAGACCCTACGAGGTACATGGGGCAGTCTTAGGACAAATGTGGGCACCCCTGGCAAACCTGTACCTGCTGTGACTACACTGCATGTGCTTGGCTCCACACTTTGGAGGAAAATTGCCCATGGCTCCTTGCAGTGCTCTGGAATGAGTCTTGTTGGGAAAGCCGTGAATTTGGGGTTTAGTGGGGGTTACAGGGTTGCCAGGCTGTGGTTTCCATAGCGTTTGACAATAGTCTGTGGAGAGCTGCTGGTTACATGCTTACAGCTCCCCTTAGTTGTTTCCAACCGCTAAATTACAGCCACAAGAACCAAGAGTTATATTAAGTGCATTCTTAGCATAGTGGTTCCTCAGGCTCTTCCCATAGTGAGGAGAAACAGTTTCTACAAGGACTTTGTGACTGAGAGTAGCATCCAGAAGATCTCAGCCCATGAGGCAAGCTTGGCATAAAGTACTGGATCAAACTATGAAAAATTCTGGAAACTTGCTTAATGCTGGTAGCAGTCCACATGACTTGCCAGTCACTCCCTTCAGCCATAGTAATTTCCCAGAAGTAGAAGGTAGTGGATTTGTGAAGATGGTCCTTTCTGCAGCCATCTACAAAAACATTTTTCTGAGATGAACAAAGGATGTACAAACGTCTCATGGAGATTCTCCAGCTTTCTATGCAAACCTGATTGAAAATACTGCCAGGCTCATTATAGCGTGCGCATAGGAACAGATCACAGGTTAAACTAAACAGGGCAGCAAAAGTGAATATGTATACTTCTTCCTACCATCTCTCCCCTGAAGGATGCTTTTATGTCTGTTCATATTCACACAGTTGGGCTTTGGGAGGACATTTGAGCTGGAGTTCAAAATCCTGGATTTGTCCATTTGATAGTTGATACTCAATGTTAATGTAACCAGTCGGCATGCATAGCAAACAGCTGGCAGCGAGTGCCAGCTAGCTGAACTTGTTTCACTTCCTTGTTGTCACTGGCTTGAGACTGGCTTCTATTTCTGGAAATTATTCTTACTTTTTAAAAGCAGAAGAATTGACAGAGGCATTCAGGGGCCAAGAGTAAATCCACTTTTTCTGTTAATGCTTTCTGAAATAGAAGTGAAAGTCAGGTAAAGCTTTACTTAATGTTTATCTGATTGAATTTTAAAAAAACCCAAGCCCCAGATTGTATATCTTCATGGCACAGATTTAAATCAAGTTACCAATGCCATCAATCAGAGAGTGAAACAATTTTTGAGTTAAACCCAAGGTAAAAAACTTGTAAAAATTGCTTAAGCAATTTACACACTCCTGATTTTCAGTCACAGATAACGAGTTATCCCTGCGTGTCCAATCCCACATCACGTGGCCCAGCATTCAAACAGGTCAAAATTACACCGGCAGAATTTAGAGGGATGAGCAGTGAACTCAGCAAAACTTTATATTTTGGAAAATACTCATTTATCAGATGCCTTTCTCAAGGCAAGTGGAGACTTGGTGCCAACCCAGAATCGCTGGCAGTGAGCTCAGCGCCTGGAAATGGCTACTTCAGAGGCTTGGCCGGGAGTCCCGCACGCCGCAGAGGGTTGCCTTTGCCTCTCTTCTGGGGAGAGACCGAATTCCTGCTTTCTGCTGGCCTGCTCAGCTGTTTTCTGGCTGGCGCGTGTGCACGAAGGGCAGGATCCTGTTGAGAAAATGGATCTCGAGGAAACTTTAAAGTGACATCTCTTCTTGAAGAGATGCTGCGGTAGCACAGCGGCCGCCTCGGACTCCGCGGGCAGCCGGGGAGCTGCCGTTCCTGCAGCTGTGCTGCCCTTAGTGCTGCAAAATGATTTGTTCTATATATAACTCAGAAAGGAGACGACAGGGAATGTGGCTGCTGCGTATGAAATACTGCCTGCGCCAGGCAAGGTAATTAGGACATTTCACGAGGAGGAGGCAGCGAGAAGTTTAAAGCTGAGAAGAGGCCGCGCTTTTTCACATGAGAGGGAATGAATTTGTGGACACAGCTGCATCACACTGTTAGCGCTCAGATGCTAAAAGGATGGAAATGGGACGGGAAGAATTTAATAGTGGGGAAATTTGTAGAGAGACACTTAAAATGCTAGTCTTCCAGAGAAAATAGGTCTTGGTGAAACAAAAAACGTTCTTGCACTTTTGTCGCTCGGTTGCTTGCTGTCTGCTCCCTTCAGAGACCAGATCCCGGATTAGCAGGGTTGCCAGCCAGTGCCGGGGTGGCATGTCTTACTTTCCCATGGTGATGTCTGCTAAAATTCAGAGTATGTTTATGCCGTTTAACCAAAACAAATACGTGGGAAAAAAGGTAAAAAAATGGTGCATCAGTTTGACTGAATCCTCACAGATCCTACAAGACTGAAAAACCACATACCAAGCACATTGCTCTAGCTGCAGTTTCAGCTGCGAATGGTTTTATCTTTCCATTTATAGGAAAGGTCAAGAAAAGTTTGAGTCACCTTTTCATGTGCCTAGGAGACGGCTTTTCTTCTCATACTTCCCAGCCACAACATTTGTCTGGATGCCCCAGCAGAGGGGCTGCTGAAGGGAAGCCCTCCCCATCAGTCCGTCACGGCTGGGCTGTGCTTTGCCCCAGAGCCCACGTTTGTATCCCGGGCACGCTGCAAAGCTTTTCCCTAGGCTTTGGTCGGGGGGAAAGAGGGGAATGCAGGAGGATGGGGCGCTTGTAACCCAGGCTTGGGGACAGACTAGTTTCCCTGCGTGGGCACTGATGGTGAAGTGGGTTGTACAAGATGCATTTTTATTTTTGGGAGTTCATAAAGAACTATCCAGAGCTTGGGATAAACTTCGCTGTTAATTAGCCTCAAAACGTATCTAGGTAAATAAAACGGTATTTCTAGCTTGCAATGTCAGTACCAGAATACTGCAAGGCAACCATCATTTCACACTCCTGCTGGACATTTCTGGGCTTTGTGAGCTTTGTTTGGAGCAGGGTATCTCTGTGCTGTTGCTTTATAAAAGAAGTGTAAAGATGGGAAACATCCCACCCCAATCCAGTCATTGCAATGGGAGAAACTCTGATGGCGGCTGTTCAGAAGAAAAGGACTAAACAGTTCAGCTGATCTCTTCCATTTGTATCAGTTTTAGGTGCTGGTTGCTATGGCAGTAGAGGAAACTACTTCAAATTGTGTCCTTTTTAGTTCTGCAGAATTCTTTTGTTTTTCAGCAACATAGAGCGTGTTTATAGATAGTGCCAGGTATATACTGGACGCATTTTGTTTTGTAGCTGAGCAGTGTCTGGCTTAAGTTTTGTTTTAGATTGGCTGGATATTTCACTGGATATTTAATTTCTAAGTTATTTCTGCCTTTGAAAAGGCCCAATTTTAAAATACAAAGATTTTTTAAAAAAATATAAAACTTTTTAACCATTTCCATTTTCTCCCCTTCAAAATACCCGTGACATAAGATCTGACTTTTTAAAAGCTGCCAAAAAATCTGACTTTTTTTCAGTGGCTGTTTTAGCTACTAAAAGAACTGAAGAAAAGAATTCAGCCATCTGTGTTTTCAAACACCGCTACTTCTCCAGTCCTTGCTAAAATGCTCTTCCCACAAAGTTCATTCTAAGTTGTTATAAAGATATTCTCACCTTTGGGGATTTGCAGGAATCAGTCCAACATGTATGTTTTTAATGATTTTTTTATTACTACTATCTTGTAGTTGTTCACCCTTTGCTGCCTCCCACTTTACATAATGATTATTAGGCTCTCACTGAGAAATGGTCTCTTAGAAACGACATATGGAAAATAAGGAAGGAGGGCCAGCAACAAACCGCTTAAAGATAACGGTGACGAGGATGCTGAAAAAGAAGTCAGCAAGATAGGAAACAAGGGGATTTGGAGGTCAGGGGAGTGGGGAGCAAGCAGGAAATGGAGAGAGGAACTGAATGTCAGAAGCAGCTGATAGATTCATGGACTTGCATTTTCTTAGGGTAATACTTCCTCCATTGATATCAATGGCCGAGGCTGCGTCGCCTTGCAACTAAAAACCTCCGGTCTCTGTACCTGACATACACTGCCTGGTGACTCTGCACTTACATCCCTTCTGCACGTCCTAAAAAGGTGAAAATCCCGGTTACTCTATAATAGGATTGTAAATACATCCAGGAACTAAAGGAGGAAAAGCATTTGCCTCACTAAATGACCTCTAGAAAATTTGAGTATGCGCTGAAACTGGACCTGTTTATAATGAGCACTGGCCAGCTGAGGTTTAATTTTCCTTCTCTTGTGTGCCATCATTTCATAAAGATTATGAATCTTTCTGACAAATGGGAACCAGTGAAGGTATATCCATAGTCTACTTCACTGCAAATCTTAAAGGCTTTTCATATTTTAGAGCAATCAGGTTTATTTTAAAACCAGACTTGAAAGACTGTGTTTTATTAGAAAACTAAACAATGAACAAAGGATTGAATAAATAAAGCAAAGGAATGTTTTAGAACACATTAAGCCATTAATTTGCTAAAACTGGTCATCTGGTAGTATGCAGAAAATTAAAAGTAAGTTTTCAATTGTGCAACATAAACATACTTTATGCACATTTCATGCACATAGGCAGTACATGAAATAGGTGCTAATCAACATTTATTTGGGAATGTAACTGCTAAATTAATTTTTCAGAAACTGCTTGGACTGGATCTCATTAAATAGTCTTCCTCTCTGTTCACTGTGGGATACAAAAACCGTAGCAACGTTCTCACAGCTGGGCAAAAGGGGAGTTTATAAGTTTATGCAGTATTTGTTAACCATATGCAAAAATCAGCTGTAAAACAATATGTGTTGAACTAAATTAGCAAAAGAGCATAACCCTGACCAAACTACATTGTCATATGTTCATCACCCAAAGCACATATAGAATCCATAAAAAAAGGAGCAATAAATAATTTCTAGAGCAACTGCTACCATATTTACAATTATAGTCTTCATATTGGTTTCCCACAATACCCTTCACAAAGCTGTATTTAAGAGCATGCCCAGCCCGGGACAAGCACACTGGGACCTGGTACTGTGCTAGATGGACCTTACTTCTGCCTCAAACTCTGATATTCTGATAGTGGGCTTTGGCTTAATTAATTACCTTTAAATGGGCTTTGTAGGTTCAAAACCTCCACATCCCTCTGATTTTGCAGGACAGGGTTTGAGAAGCCCCTTGTCCCTCTGCATGCTGCACCTGGTCCTTGCTCCCCCAGTGTCTTCCCCCTGTGCCTGCCATCTTCCCTCGGGGTAGAAGTCTTCGTGCTGTCTCTGCCACAGCTTTGATGTTAAGCAATGTGTAAATGTATAAAGAATGACCCAAATCTGTAACCCTGTGAAAATGGTACCAAGTTAGCAATGGCAAAATGTATTTTGCATAAGTGCATGTTGATTTGCATTTCTTTTATTACCTTTTAAATTTTGTTATTGATAGACACCAACAGTAGCTGTTCCACTGCCTTTGATAGCAGGCTGCTGGGAGTGTGATTGCTTAGGATGACTGCTTACCCTTTTAATGTACTGTCACAAAGTTAACTTTCTTTTAATCCTCTGCAGTTACTAAGTGTTCCAAAACTTACTAGAAACAATGACAAATATTCGAGATATCCTTGTCCGGCTCTTTTAAAAATCATACATAGCAATTATCTGATTCCGTTAATATGAAATCTTTACTTGCAATCTGCTGCTTATCATCCTTTTTAGAAATGGTTATAATTGGTATGCAAAATATTTTATCATATATATAAATCTGTCTTTTTCCCAACCACAAAGCCTGAAATATTTATTAAGTACTTCTGCCCTCTTGTACTAAAACAATTGTTAGGATGTCTTTTATTTTAGCTACACTTAAATTTTGTTTTGTCCTTAATCTTTTTTTTTTTTTGCTATAGATTTTATCTTGTGTCTTGTTTCCTGCCTTATTCACTTCCCACTGTACCATGGTATTTGATGCTGTCAGCTTTCTTGCTTTCCCATTTGTTTTAATAATTTTGTGACTTACTTTATTACATTTTCCTTCTAACTTATTATAATGTTTTTTAAACAAAGCAGAACATTGTCTCTGTTTCCCTCAACTGTGGATTTTTGGCACCCGAGAGAGTGTTCTTAAATTCCCAATTAGCATGAGTATTTTTTTATCTCTAAAAGAAAATGTGGGCTTGATGACAGAAGTACTTTTTAAAGATTCATAACCATGTGATCAGACTAGAGAGTCAGAAAGATGCTCTCTGGCCTTGTAAGCAGTAGAAAACTTGAGGAATACGGCACTTGGCTCATGAATGTAGAGATGGATATTTGTTTCCTGCGCTTGCATTGATAACATTCCTCTGCAGCTGTTCTAGTAAAGGAGGCTGAGCCCTACCCAGAAACTTGCACGCCTGCACTGCTTTGAAGTGTGGCTTGTTGGTAAAGACTTTCTGTTGAGCGTTTCAGACATAAAACCTCTTCTGTAGGCCTCTGCTAAACGCGCGAGTACATCTTGGCCTTTTATTTTATTCTTTCACCCCCCCGCCAAGGAATTGTTTATAATACTCTTACATTGAAAACAGCATTTGCTACCTTTCAAAAAGGAACACCATCGATCTTGGGAGGCTGGATGACTACTGCACAGTTTTTCTCAGCTATGTCCCAGCAATACAGACAGAAGAGAACGTCACGACATCAAAGAGACCTAGCAGTTTCCAAGCCCAGAACAAACCGAAGGACTCACCTCTCGGTACCCTGCAAGGTTAATTCACAGGTCTTCACGTCACAGAATGCTGTGGACGGTACCGTTATAGACCTGTTCAAAAGGGATTTGATGGATTTATGGAATAAAAATGCATTGATTGAAATCGCTATCTCTGATTCACAGAGAGGCTGAACACTGGGGATATCCCAAGAAAGCATCACTTTCTGCTTGTCCCGTGGGTATACTGTTCCCTGGACATCCACTGCTGGGCACTTTTGGAGACTCATGCTGGGGTAGATGGACTTTTGGTCCGACCCGCATGGCTGCCCTCTGCCATTAATCCTGTTCGAGTCAACGGAAATTGAAGAACAATTTGGCAGCAAGGCTTGACCTGCATGGGGTTTTGTTGAAGTATTTATAATTCTGATAAACCAAGACTGAAATTAAAGAATAAAGGAAACACAATAACTCTTCCCCCAGTTCTTCTTATTGTGGTTTCATTCCTTTGTTTCTTGATGTGGATTCCAGAAAATTAATTGAGCGTTAAGACCTAAAGAGCAGTACTTTTGGGGCTGATTATTGCACGCCTCAGCTGCTGTAATAAGGTATGAGTTAATGACTTTAACCACCTGAAAAGTGTAACAATTTCCCTGTAAATTCAGTGCCTGGAGTTACTTATTGCCTGATCACCTAGTCTGTAGCTCAGGAAAAAGGAGGAATCGACAAAGCAGAAGCATAGATGCTATTGCATTTAAGAAGCTTTAAATAAAAATAAGTTTAAAAATAAATCCAGATTCTTGCACTTCCTGGCCGTTATTGTCCTCCGCATGGCATACCTGGCGGTGAGTCAGCACATTGCACTCACGTCGGAGGTCTGGAAGCTGTTTCACAGCTAGAGAGAAACCTGCTGCCCATCCGTAGAGGCAGCCGGGCCTGAATCCGGCAGCGCTGCACGCTGTCGTGTTGGCACGAGATCCGGCTGGGCTGGCGCAGGGGTTGCTATCGATGTGAATTTTGAGCATGGTCCTGCTTCGCTGTGTCTGGGCTTCTCATAGGTCGGGGGGTGCTCTCAGTGACTTTCCCTCTCAGCTCCGCTGGCAGGAAATGAGCAGAACTCCCGTCTGCTCTGAGTGCTTTTCAGTACAAGACAGGAAAAAGGGCAAGCTGAAATTCAGTGCCCCTCATCTTCCTGGCAACCTGCCTCCCCTACAAGGGGGCTACATGGTTTTTCTGATATAGACAGCTACACTTATAAAATGTGAAGTGACCGGCCGGTGAAAATTTCAAGGTTGGACAGAATCGTCCCAGCAGCCTGAGGGACTGAAAGGCTTATTTTTGGATTTCAACCTCTTCAAGACAAAGGCCATCCTTTCATCTGTATTTTTACAATGCTTGGAGCAATGGTCTCTGCTCCTCATTGGAAACTGTGCCTGCTGTAATACTGTCTGTGTTTATTAATAGCAATAACAACAAAAGGCGGAAGCTGATGGAGACAAAGGATGGTGAGTTGCAGTAATTTATGGTCCTTTCCCAGCTTTGTCACACGCTTGCTATGTGACCTTGAAGAAGTTATTTAATCTCTTTCTGTTTTGAAGTTCCTCCGGAGACATAGGATAACCGTGTTGAGCAAGAGTGTCGAGAGGCTTAATTCGGAAGTACTTGTGAAGCCCGCCGGTCTCCGCAGAGGGGACGTCTTCTGGACGCAGCACGGATGACTGTCCTGGTGGCAAAGGAATCTGCAGAGAATGCGAGCAGGTCATCAAAACAAGAAGTCTCATGTTGAAAAATGTCAGACTGACCCTTTCTGCCACCTCCGTATAGTCTGGAGACAGATAAGGCAAAATGAGGGAATTCCTGTCTGAAGCAACACCGCGATGGGGAAACACTCCCTTTAAGTAAGCAGAGGGAAAGCAGCCACAAAACTTGCAGCAGAGTGGAAGAAAGAGCCTGCCCTGAGCACACAGGCTATTGCAACTGCCAAGAATGAAAATCTCCTCTCCTTTACACCCGAGGGGTCTCTCTGCCGTCGGCGCAGCCATCCCGGCCTTCGGCAGAGGCCGAGCCGAGCGCCGCAGTCGGCTCAGCTCAGGCATTCCCGGCCGTGCCTGGCTCTTCCCCTGCTAATGGCCACTGAGGCAGCCCTGTTATCTCCCCAGGCATGCCTGCGACGGGAGCTGCCCGGGAGCGTGATTTACAGCGTGCGGCTGAATCCTGCCCCTTGTTTTGCGAGCTGCGTGGCGGTGGCGAGAAATACCACCTCCTCCAGGAAGGGATGGCTGGAGCCGGGCTCCTGACAGTGAGGGATTAAACCACGAACAGACTTGGATGTGATACAATCAAAACCTCCTTCTTCCCGTAACAAATCTGCAGCTCCGAGGATCTTATTTTAAAGTACCTCCGGGAGATACCGCCCTTCCTTTCTCCTGGCTTCTCCTCACGGCCAAGCCCCGCCGCGCTGTGCCACGCAGACCTGGCCCGCGCTTCCCTACGCCTTTCCCAGTGAGCTCCTCAGTCGTGTCACCGCTGCGAGTTTTCTTTTATTGCTTTTTAATAATTTTGTGACAGAAGCCCGCTCCTTTCAGTTGAAGACTCTCGCTCGAAGCCACTGCTCTGCAAACCCTGAGAGAGTCACGGTTCCTCCTCTGAAGAGTGCAGACCCTGAAGTCCACCTTTCGTTTATGGACGGCCCCTTCTCAGCACATGGTGGGGGAAGAGCTGCCAGAAGTGCAGGTATAAGTGTGTGCCCCAATAAGTGGAAAAGTGTCCCAATAAGTGGAAAACAATAAGTGGAAAAGGAAAGTGTCACTGGATCAAGGGAGCCGATTTTGTGAGTGCAGTTTACACCATTCAGATGGTTCATTTGCTTCCTCGGATTAGTATTAACAAGGAGCTGTTTAGATAGATGCCATTGAACCCCTATTTCAACTAGCTTGTGACCAAACTCTGACACTTGGGAGCGTTTTGTGGTTTTGTGACCTTCCTGGTGAAATTTCAGTTTTTCAGATCAATGTCTGGATGACACCTCTTCCAGGGCAGTGTCAATATATTTAGCATGTGAAGAATGTCAGGAAAGACACAAGAGGAACACAAGCTGCAACAATTAGCCGCTTGCATTCAGTAAAAAACTTCCTGCGCTTTGTTTAGCTTTTTTGGCAGTGTCCTGTGTCAAAAACATTGCTGAATAGGAATGGCGTGGCTTCATGTGAGCAAAGAGTTTCAGCATTTTATAACATTTGGCATGGCTTTCAGGGAAGTAAAATGCATGTCACAGAAGGTGCTTTCAGCTGGGGCATGTCACTGCTGGATGCATGGGCATTTCATTTCACTGACATGCATGCTATGTGCTGTTGAAATGCTACAAATTTCATGAGGGTTTTTTTTTGGAACCTAATCCCTTGGTGACAGTAAACACGGCATATGAGAGAATCCAGCTCAGAAGTTATTTGTGCATCACTTTACATCACCCCAAACTTGCTGGGTAGGCTTTGGAAACTGCAGGAAGGGAAAAAGTCACTATTTTTACAGTCTACTTCTAATTGCTGCATTTTTTGGTAATGACAAACAAGGATGAAATTTCAGTTTCGTGATTTTGGGCAATGAATGGATTTAATCACTATAGTTGCAGGAATAAATACCAGACTAAAGATGTGATTGACCAGACAAGACAATCAAGAGAAATGCACTGATTTATTGTCTGCTGGAGTAGCGTTTCAGCTATTTGAGGTCCAAATGAAATGAACAAATAAACCCTGCAATTTTTATATGAACAAGATGGCTATTTCAAGAAATCCATGCACTATCCTGGATGAGCTCTGCTATATTTTCTTACTTTTGCATTTGTCACATTTCTCTCAAAATTTATTTAATAAAGTTACATTAATGGGTTCTGGTTATCATTAGTGAAAAGTAAATAAAATAAATTAGAAATTCAAGAGCGAATGACAGCTGCGAGTGCACTGAAAGATGTCTAGTGACTGGATCACATAGCTAGAAGTTTTTCCTGCAAAAGGCTACCTGACGTGAAACTGAATAAAGAAAAAAAGTTCCAGCTTTATTAAACTTTCTCAAGGAAGACTACTCAAACCCTAAAAACTTTCTGCTTGTGGTGTGCAACCATCCTTAGTGTCTGAAGAATGAAGAGAGCACAAAAATGAGAGCTGAACAAAAGTTCATAGAAGCAGGTTTTTTTAAATGAAAGGAAAAAAGAAGTCCTCATTCAGTCTTACTTATGCAAATCAGAATTTCAAAATTACTGTGTGAAATTTGAAATGCGCCCCCTTTCCTTTTTTGAAAGCTCTGTTCGGGCTCTTTGGTGTTAAGCAGAAGTTTTCCATGATCAGCAAGTAGTTTTCTTGTCTCTTTGGAGAAGAATGAAGCTCCTTTGCTTGGGGACCGGACATTTCCAGTCTATTTCAAGGTTTGAAATGTCTTCAAACTCCTGACTGCTTTGTCCAATCTAAGTACATTCTCGTGGATCTTCTTTTGGCAGGTTTAATCATTACCTGGCTGAGTTCCAGGATTGAGTGTGTGGGGTTATAGAAATCATTTGATACCTTGAACCTGGGGAGTTTCATTACCTGACTATCACTGCAGTAGAAAACACTGCACAAGTTCCAAAATTTAATTTCATGCTCCATTCGTTTTTGTGTCACTGCCTGTTCTGTGACACCCAGACCTGCAAGTCTGTCCTTCCTTCCCTTCACACAAACATGTGGAAAGACAGCAATGTTTGGATAGATATTTTAATCCCAACTTTCCAGCATCTGCTGAAAAACTCAGAATTAATTGTAGCTTGTGGGTGTTTGCCCATCTCAATTATCAAGCAATAAGGAGGTAGCAGAAGTTGGTAGAGCATTCTCTCAGGGAGCGAAAGATATTCAAATAAACAAAAAGGATTCACCACCCCCATCCATAGCATGGCAACAAATGTAGCCATGGTTATACTAATCAATACACATTTAATTATTGAACCTTCCCGCCTGATACTGGCCAATCAGATTAGAGAACTTTAAAAAAAAATTCTTGTCAAAAGCGAGATGGATAAGTTACCCTCTGGATGGGTGGACTGTCCCTAAAAGAAGCAGTAATTTAGACAAAGGGACATACATCATTTTTAATTGACGAATGTTGGTCCCTGAACACAAGTAATTGACGCTTAGTCCCAACTAATGAATCTGCAGTGCAACACCATTGCAGCACTTTGGCTTGAAGTTAGTGCTTCTAAACTACCACTTAATTGTTTCAGTTCATATAATTTGGATTTATGAATAAACATGTATTTTCCCTGGGGCTTTCCTAACCTTTTCTTGCTGTGGTGAACAAAGTAAAACTTTTTAAAAATTTTGTTACTTCCTCAGTGTTTTGATTGAAGCACTGCTCGTTTTCTAAATTCTAATAAGAATTTCTCAGGGTAACATCACTGCCACCACAAGGGGTCTGTCTTCTGAAATCTGTCATTAAAAGTGCAAATGGAAAATATGATTCAATGTGTTGTTTTTCGTAAACTCCCTGTTGCTTCTACTAGTTCATGACTTAAATCCTGTTAGCTTTAGTTGAAAACGTATCTGTGTTTTCACAGCATACAACATTCTTTGTGAGTAAAATGTCTTTATCGCACCATTAAATTAACTTGAATTAATTAACATTAATATTTTGAAGGGAAGTTCAAATTACCTGGTAGTTGTCTGTTTATACTTTTACCACTTTTCTAGGACTTTTTTCTAGCCCTTTTTGTAAATTCAGTGTCTGAAAAATAAATTATAATTCCAAAATGGTAAGACTCATTTTAAAGACAAAAGCTGTCATGGACTGAGTGCACAAATGTCCTTGCTTTGCCCTAAATGATACGTTGACAAGAGAAGGTACACACTGACAGCTGAGCTTGCAAATCTCAACTTGTGCATTTCAGGTTTTATTCTGGATTCTGTAGAATTTGCTATAAAAAGTAAATGTAACATTAATTTTGAAAATCTTCTTGTGTAGGCAAAAGCTGGTGATGCTTTGGGTCACGTTACTTCCAAAAACATCCAAATCATGCACTGGTGTTTTATAAATGCCAACAGAGCTGTCTGCAACCTTTGGTCCAGGCCGACAGCTCAAAAGCCAAAGGGAGTCTCCTCAGAAGCAGCAGGTGAGAAACTGAACTTTGTTGAACTGGGCTTTTAAGTCAATCATGTAACATTATGAATAGAGTCTGGGAAAAAAAGAAAGGAAAGATGTGTAATTTTTTTGTACATATACCACTGAAACAGACTTAAATGATCTCTACCTAGTTTGAAGGCTGAAACCTGGCTTGTGTATTAGGAAAGCACAAAAAATATGGATGAGTTCATCAATTCATTTTTTGTATATGACAGATGTTGGAGATAACTTGTATGTATTAGTCATATTCTTTTATTGAAATGGTATGGATTTGGAATAAAAATATTTGGCAATAAGTAGAGCCATATGAATCAAAAACCTATGTGTTGTTCGAGATACTTTTGAGCAAGACTGTATTTGAAACCAGTGGTTTTTGCTGGGAAGGTACGGTAAAAAGGGAAGCACAAACACAGAAAAAGGTGGTTTTACATAGAATTGAAGACCATTTTGAGGGTCATTAAAGCAGATGTTCAGTCCTGACAGGGTAGGATATCCTAAAAGTAAAATGACTGGTTTCAATTACAAATGCATACTGTGATTCAGTTAAAATTAGACCATGAGAAATCACAGCTGCTTGAAGTAGGATAGCCAACTGCTCTCCAGCCCATCTGCCAACCTCCACTGTTTTCTTTTGGGGTTAAAACAAAATATACGTGAGATAAGAGAAGTTATTCAAGATAAGGAATGACACAGTTCCTTTCCTAATCAGTCATGGCCACCACCACTTCACTGTGGCTGTCATGGTGTGTAATATACCCTTCTTTCCATCACGTCCCCAAGTCATAGGTGTGGGGCCTCTCTTGCTAGGAGAGATGTGGCTGGCCCCATGGGGACCAGCACTGCAAGATATTTATTCACTGCCCTGAATACGGCTGGTGAGACAGCTGCAGCTGTTGTATAATTGTGTTAGCTAATACGGGTAAAAAAGAGCATCATCTGGACACTTGCCCATCCCAAGAGGCCTTTTTTTTCTTTTTTTTTCTTTTTTTTTTTTTTAGTTTATCTTTTGTTTGGGGCTTTTTTAATTGTTTGTTTTCAATTTTGCTTGGTTTATTGGCTTTTGTTTTGTTTGGGGTTGGTGGTTGCTTTGGGGTTTTTTTTGTTTTTGGTTTTTTTTGAGTGTGTGGAAGATATCTTTGTCACTTTATTTACAATAATTATCTTCTCAAATGGTTTGTCCCACAAAGACTCCTTAGTCTTACTCTGAGGCATGAATGACTATATATTTCAGGAATTATACTGAAAAAATATGTGCTGTATGTCAAAGAAAATCTGGTTTTTTTTGTTTACCATTGCAAGGACAGAGCTTGCACAGGATACATCAGTGTGATTAACCAAGGGGGCTCAAACCCTGCACTCACAGAGAATGCGTTGCCCAGTCTGTTCAGGAGTTGCACTGAATCAGCCCTTGCCTTTGCTTCTTTAAGCAGATATTGCTTATGACTGCAGAAAGAGTCACTACCTTTGTGTCGTTGCTTGGGCCTGAAACCAGGACACTTTGCAATGCAGGTTTGGTTTTCTAGCTCAGAGTGAGGGAAGAGGCAGTTCTTCTACTGCTTGGGATGAGCCCACCTCAACCAGCTTCAGAGATTTTCATAATCTTTACTGAGGAAGCTCAGAGTCTGCAGGCTTCCCAACGACCATGTTAAAAAAGCCCCAAACCAAACACAACACAAAGTCCAAACCTACCCATAATACGAAGTGCTCTGAAAGGGTTTGGTAAGAGAAGGAATTGTGTTACAGCGGGATACCAGAGAACAATGATGAAAGCGAAAAAGAAAACAGGAGCGACATCAGCATGGGAAGGGCTCAAATTAAAAAGTAGAGAAAAGACTGTGAGAAACATATATATCTATATGCATAACTTAAAAGTGAGAAAGTGGAGGAGTCAGTAACATTTACGGAAAACTGTATTTTCCATAAATTAATGTGTCTTGGTCACACTTATTCCAAGAATATTATTAAACATTATGCATTAAAGTACACTTTCATGTGTACACAGGTATGTGTACAAAAGAACACAGCAGGGTGTTGCTAGAAATGTAATTTGAACATTTGGAGAAGCTGCCATTCTGCATCTGCGTTCCCCAGTTAGACTTGTGCAAGAGTCCTAGGTGATCCTGCAAGTTTTCTGACAGCCCTGCACCTGTACCAACGGCCATGGTGGTGCAGCGGGCAACTGCGCTCTGTTCATCGGGCAATCCCGCCCTCAGGAGTGGGCAGCTAGCATCCTTCCATGCTCCCCAGTGAAGACAGGGTGCTAACACTCACAGCTCATCAGCAAAAGGCATCCGACCCCCAAAACGCTGGAGACCAAACCTGGAGCAGCTGTCCAAACAAGGAGCTGACAACCAGTTTCTATAATGGGTGCTGAACTTGGTCGACCTGACCACACAAGCAGGACTACTGAGTTCAGCGCTGACACTAAGGGTAGAAGGAGCTATTATTGTCACCCTGGTAAATCTGATTGAAGATGCCAACTAGTTAGATTTATAAATACCCTTCAAACGTGCTTTTTAGCCTCCTTTTGAGTCAACTCCAAATACAAGGAATCCAGGAAACATTTTTAAGGGTGAAAGAAACCTTTTAAGGGTGATTTGAGATGAAGGATAAAAGGCATGTCCAGTCTTTGAGAAAAGTGAAGGTGTTTCCAAACGCTGCTTTGTCTGGGGTGTGTAGAGTCCTTCAGTACATTAGCAACCGATACTAAACCAGCCGGTCATCAATAAGTTAGGGAGAAACCAGCCGTAAAGCTGGTGCAGGCAGAAGGTTCTGCACTGTTGAGGGACCTCAGGATGCAGCCTCCAGTCTTGATTCAGACGGGTACCTGATTAACAGGCGATAACATTTACTGTAAACAGTCACGGGGTTGTCTGGGGGAGCCGCTGTCTGCAAAACCATCTACAAGCGCTAATGTATTCTTTGTATGTTTTTGTCTCCAGGTTATGCAATACATTTCTTGAAACTCATAAAATTCTCCAGACCATACCTGGTTCGTCATAAAGGTAGCCACCACGGGATGGGGAATGACAGCTCGGCTGCGGGAGCAGTTTTGAGCACTCTGCACACCTGCCAAGATTTCAAAGGGAAAACAACAGGCAGGTTTTTCAAACTTCTGCCAGCTCCAGCTCTATCAGGTCACTCTATTTATTTTTCCTTTATAATATCTTCAGTACCTTTAATAAAGCTCTTCTTATGACTAACAGCTTGAAGGGATCAGGATATTAGAGGAAATACAAAGGGAAAGACAGCACTAAGTAGGCTCCTCCCTTGTTTCAGTGCTGTGTCTCAAATAAATGCATGCAATCTGTGACCTCTTAAATAATTACCTGGTGTTCCATTACCTACTCCCTCTTCGCAAAACTGTTTTTGTGCTCCTGCAAACCCAGATCCCACCCAAATGCCGCCAGGCTCATTCCAGGGTGTAACAATAACTGAAATGCTGAAACAGACTGATGTTAAACTTCCATTGATTACTGTAGGGTGATATATTAAGAATTATTGATACTAATACAAATGAGAATTAAGGATAGAGTGAAGTCCCGAGGACAGAGGGAGAAGGAGGGAAAGGTGAGTTTGTGGCTATACGCATCCGTGTGCACAGTGGTGTGGTACATGAATCTATCCATTTCAAAGCAACTAAACTGGTATTAATGCTTGTGCTTCTCTGCTGCTTTGAACAAAGATGTCATAAACCAACACAAGAATAGCTTTTTGTGCTGTATCTCCATGGATACTAATGTCACACAGGAGGTATAGATTTTTCTAGTTAAAGAAAATTACATTTTTTTCTAACTAAGTTTAATCATAAATGTGCAAATGCAAGAGACGCAGTTCATCAAAGGTACCTCTGTGGTTATGGCACATACAGCTCCTCATTGCTCCTCTGCCCAGGGCTCCTGCTGTACTATGAAAGCACAGTTCCCAAAAACAAATATTCCTGTGTTGTAAATGTGTGTCCTTGGAATGTGGATGGGAATTTAGGAATAGCCACAGATATCTGCAGAAATTGGAGACAGTGAAATCTCTGTGCAGAACCCTGTAATTGTTTACTCCAGGTCTTACCTTTAGCTTGGCACAATGTGCAGGGCAGCACTAACAGGGAATAATTGGTAATAAATGACCTCTCTCTTCTGGCATACATTTTAGCATGCTTTTCACCCCAGAGTTGTGCTTGCAGTATGAGCAAGGCACATCTCACTGGCTGATGACCCAAATGAACCCGTCCTCCCATGCCTGACCACACACAGTCCACCTCCCAGCACCGTATCACATTGCTCAAACTAGTTCAGAGGCAAAAAAAAAAAAAATTAGCTTCAACCACCTATATATATTTGTCTGGAAACGGGAAGTGTGGCTGCCACAAGGCTCCCCAGGGCACTGTTTCCAGGCTTCTGATGGATGGACAGAGGCCCCGCATCATCTGCTGCCTGCTAGTAGTGGTGAAGCCAGGCGTGATGTCCCCTCTGCTCTCCAGATGCTCAATCCAGGTGACTCGGAGTACAGAAAAGAGAGCTGGAGACTGGTTTCATGAGAGCCAAAGCTGATGCTCTGGGGAAATGCTGGTTGGCCCAAGATGAGCTTTGCCCACAAGGAAGGTCCTGCCCCTGAGGTCCTGCCCTATGTTCCTTCTGTGAAGGATGGGATCGTGGAGCTTGCTCTACAGGGTATCCTCCACCCCATTCAGCTGAAGGTCAGCAGGAGATATGTCCTCTCAGTCGGGCAGGGTGCCATCCATCAGCCAGTGGGATTTTGAGTCTGCAGCACCCGTGTGAGGGTGATGGTACGTGAGGCAGGAGTGGGACCAGCCTCAGCAGCCCTGGCCGAGGTGGGATGCTACGAGCACACCCACGTGCACCTGTGCCGGGCGCTTGGGCTCTGTTTCCCTGCTCTGCTGAAGCCAAGGTCCGACAGCATCCAGGGTCTGCCCCCTCGTTTGCAAACAGGCTGTCACCGACCAGGGCAGGGGATGTATTTTTAGCGTGTTGGAGGCAGTCTCCTAGCTACAGCTTGAAGAGCTCAGCTGGGCAGGGCTGGCAGTCCTCAGCCTGCAAAAAAGAAAACATTGCCCATGAATCCTGGTGTTCAGGCCAAATCCTGCCCCAGGCTTGCTGCCGTGTTCCCCCTGCCCCCGCCTGCCCCTTAGCTTGGCTTTCAGGGTAGAAACGTTGCCCAGGTATTCCTGCGGGTTCCTGGAGTGCGGCTGGTGACCAGGGTTGTTTGCATCATCTGCTGAGCTAGAAATGGTCTTTTGTTCAAGTACGGAGATGTGCACTCCCCGCTGAAAAGATGAAAGACCAAATATTGTTTATGTTGTATGTAGTAATCTATCTCACATCTGCCAGAGTTTAGCTTTATGTGAAGATGTGAAAGAACATTCATTAATTCCTCTTTAAGGGCAAGGCTATTAAAAAGTTATTTTAATTTTGGGCACGAATTCAGAATTTCCACTCTTTCTGTAGTTGCTTGTCTTCCATAAATTGCTATCTGTCTCAGAGCTGTTTATGGATAATAAAATGTCTTTAAAGATTCTCTTTTGTTTTGGAAAAACCTTGGAGATAATTTGTCTGGCATCTCCTGGATGTTTCACAGACACTGCATCGTTGCTGTTGGGTTGTTACTAGGATGACTGGAAGTCAGGCAGGGTTACCTAAGCCTCCAATTTTCTTTGTACGACTGAAACGGGCAATGTAACTGCTGCAAAGTGCAGAGCACCCGTGTAACTCAATAAAAGCTGAGCATTAGAGGAGACTGGGCTTTGGGACTGATCAGTTCTTGTTTGTGTGCAAAATGTCTAAATGTGCCTTGAATTAATTGAGTTATTTTCTTTTTTTCCCCGTATTGCCTTCCTTTTGCTCTTCAGAAAGGCTACCCTTGCTCTCTGAGAACTAAATGACTTTTTCCTAGACTTTATTCTGATATGGGCCGCACAGGAACAATGAAACCTCTTGTTTAGCTATCAGGAAAATTCCCCCAGGGCCTAGACTTCTTTTGCTGCTGCCGTTGTTTCCATTTGCCATTTACAATTCCATCCTGTGCATGCACAGATCTCATCAACATTTATTAAAGACAAACTCTCAGTTTGCACGACTGCAAAAACACGGGATGGGTGGAACATAATCTTGGACCGGGGGGTGATGTGCGTGTACCTGTACCATGCAAGGGTCTTGTGTGGAACAGGTACCAGTATTGTAGTCCAAGGAGGTTTTTTTTGAAAAATATTTCCCTCTGTGGTTTCACCAAACAATCTTTCCTCTCCAATTGCAAGGAGTTCTGCATCTCCAAGATAAAGAGTGCACATTTACAGGTGTGATTTAATCGAGTCCCATATTATTAAAAAAGAAGGAATGGAAGCCCTCTACAACAAAAATTGGACACAGTTATGCACCTTATTTAGGGTCTATTCATAAGCTGATGAGCAAATGTGTTTTGAGGCTTCTATTTTATATAACCTAGAAAGAAACAGAGAGTCTTTTCATGTCTTTTATAAGTTTAGGAGTTACTATTAACAAAAAAAAAGAAGAAAGAAAAAAAAGAAGAAAGAAAATTCCTTCCGGAAAATACAGGCATGTCCTCTTCTCTTCCTTTTTCTGTTTTGGTCGAAATTAACTGTTACAATTCTTACACTAAAAAAAGGGTATTTTTTCATATGCACCACAGCAATTCACAAATTCACTGGGAACTACTCTAAAGAACCCAGTAAGGTCATGGTGCTCTGGCCTGTATAATACCATATCTAATGCACTAATCTCGTATTCCCCCTTTCCTTGAGTAAACCTCGCCCTAAGGTGTCTTCCACGGAGTCAGCTGAAGTAGAAAGTAATTTCCCTTGTGACTACAGAGAATTTGAAATCAAACTTTTTGAGATAAACAGAAGTTTTTTGTGGCATTCAAATGTCTCTACCTTTCTCTAGGCAGAAGTGATGGATGAAGGTACTGTAGCTGCCACAAACTAATTTTCAGCCAGGCTGGGTCTTCCCAAATTGCAGTTTGTGCAGGAAAGTGAAGAAGGACATTGCTGGAGCATCCTGTGCAGCTGGGAACTGCTGTCATCATCAGCGTTGGCATGTAACCAAGATACATTTGGGAACACTTGAAGCAAGCAATGAATCATGAGCTGTCGTGTAGAATTATATGTCACTGGATAACGTAATGTTGGTGTTGGAGTGCATGTGGGCTAGTAAATCTTTGCTGGAGTGGATGGGCTGTAACAAGGACTATAAGGGCTGAGAGAGCAACTTCTTCCCCTGTTGAAGTTTTCAGACTAAGGCTGGACATGCCCCTGTGGAGCACACTGCTCTTGCCAGCACACAAGTCATTACTGAATGGAAGGAGGAGCATGAATTTTTATGGCCTGTGCTATGAAGGAAGTAAAACTGGAAGATCTAATAGTCCTTTCTGGGTTTCAAATCCATGAAAACATATGTGGTGCCATAAGACCCTCCCTGCTAACAGCAAAGCCTTTTCCCTTTGGTTGCTACTTACTGGCTGTAATGCATTGTATACCTGTCTCTAGAGGTATGCAACTGATGTATTATTGTGCTTTGTTAATTTTCTTTCCTTTTCATACCGTCCCATACTTTTTTCCTGAATTGTTTCTTTTATAGCTTTACTAAGTGCTGCCTCTTCTGGGAAATAACGCTGTGTTTGAGGCTCAGCCCTTCAAGGTGTTGAGAGCTCTGGACCTTCTCCAAGAAAGCTCTTAAAAGAATGGTCAGCTTTAGGTGTATGAGTAGTCTGGGCTAAGAAGTACCGTGTTTTTAGATGGAGACTCCAGAGGATAGTGTCCTCTTTGCCAGAAATCAGATTTAAACATATATAATGTCATTACTTTGACACTTGTCTATTGAAAGTTCCCTTAGACCTTCCCTGAAGTATTAAGAGGGCCATGGAGCACTTGTTATTAACACACTGTTGATTAGCTATCACTGAAGTTGTCTAGGAAAAAAAAAAAAAAAAAGAGAACAAAAAGTCCTGTTAGATAATTCTATATTCACATTTTTTCAGAAGGAAAAATTAAAAGCTCAGACTTTGGGTGTTTATCTCCTTTTAGACATCCACAGAAATCCACATTCCAGCTGAGAGATAAAAAGATATAACAAGAACAAGAAGAGGGGAATAAAGAATGTTTGAAAAAAAACAGCAGAGCCTGGACTGATGTATTTGAGCGAGAGCTGATGTTAGGAATTTCCATGTAGAATAAGCAAAATAAAATGTCATCTCATGGTTTAAATACTGCCAGATGATTCAATATACTTTTCACAGCATTCTTTTACCATGTGATATTCTCTTATGTTTGTTGAAGTCAGGAAATGAGAAACTGCTTGAAAGGGAAAGGTTAGGCCTCGTGTCATTGTATAATATATGCCCACAAGCCTATTATATTAACAGAGCTGCTTAAGATAATTCCGAATGAAAGATGGAGTTCATTTCTACCACAGTATATTCTCACTGTGATCTGCTGACAGAAATCAGTGTATCATACACTTGTTAAATTAAGGGTCATGAAGAACAGAGCTGATGAGGAAATCGTATTTTTTTCGTGGGAAAGTTGATGTTCGAGCAAAATTTTTTAGCTTGAATCAGGATGAAAAATCAAACTCTTACACATGTTCATTCCAGCCATCTTTTGAAATGTTGGTTTGAGTAAATCAAAACATTGTATGTCAATATTATTAGACTTTTCATTTAGATTCTGACTCTCATTTACAGTTTTTACGAGAATTAGTTTGAAGCTCTGGGTGATTATTTGAACCAAACATGAATTCTATATTAAAAGTATTGAAATTAGGCATTTTGAGAATTTTTTAAATAGGCTTTGGAAATCATTAATTTGTGAAAAAAACCTATTTGAAGCAGACATTTTTCTTTTCAAAGCACAGGCATTTCCTAAAGAAAAACTATTTTGTCCAAAAAATTCTCAGCGACCCATAATGATGAAGTAAGCAATACATGTTTTAATTACCTTGCTGTTTACTTTCTCTGTAGTTTCCCAGACTTTAAGGAAACTATTAAAGCAAGGGTAGAGAGGATTGTCTGTTCTGCTCGCACTCATAAAACTCAAATATTGTGGTCTGGTCCGATGTCAGCCTAGTTCAGATGTTGTCCTGCCTGCCATGTTAGAGGCTCTGTTCATGACCAGAGGCACATACGAGGCATTAACATATCAGTGTCACACATAGTCTGCACCGTGTGCTGAAGGGGCTCAGAGGGGAAGAAAGGATCATTCACGAGCTGCATTTCTTCAATTCACATGCTTGACTCACTTTAGATGGGAAAATCCAGTGAAATTTGGTCAGTTCTGGTTCTGGTTGGCTTAAAAAAATCGTATCTTTATTCACGAATCTTGTGATGTTTTCTGTTATCTCTGGGTCTAACAACAATTCTGACCTCCATCTCTGAACTAAAAAGGGTTGAGAGGTGCTGCCTCTTTCTTACTTCTTTGGCTTTAACATGTAATTCAAGAATTAAATGTTTAACATGCGGTTTACAGGAAGATCTTTAAATGCACATGAATGGTCTCTAACGTTAGCGAAGGCGAGGTGGAAAATACCAGTGAATTATAAGTTAAGGACTTAATAGGATTTTAAAATCAGCAGAGAGGCTAGCCTAACACGCACAAACATTTTGAGGCAATTAGTTTTTTAGCAAATCCTGCCAGCATGTTCATTCATTCACCTTGCTGCTACTGCTGCGTTGGTGCGGCTACAGCTGCCAGCGCTCGTGGCCGCCTTTCCTGAGCCCGGCAGCCCCTGGGGTCCCGGGAACCCCATGCAGGCAGGCACCCCTGCCCTCTCCCATCACCCTGCCTGGGCAGGGGGCTTGGGTCTTCCCCACGGCGGGATCGCAGGTCCCCTTCCCCTTCTGGAAAGCTCCCTGTGCCGCCCCCAGAGCCCTAATGGAATCTGGGCAGGGGGAGCTGCACGGGGTTCTACCCCTGGGATTTCAGTGGCTCTCGGTGTGCTATGGGATGGCCCGTTGAAACGGGCTGAATGCAGTCTGGTAAGCAACCCTCAGAGACACCTGTACTTCAGCGTCTGCTTTACCTCGCAAAGGGTCTCTCCTTTCCTGGAGTGTAACCCATATGCGCTGATACACGGCAAGCAAGAAGATCAGGGTTGGAAATGGGGATTTTACCAGTCTGGACTTATCCATGTTTATTTTTTTACCTCGTCTCTATTGCATTATTCACATCTATGCAAATGTTCCGTTCTGTATTACTGCATTTGTCACATCTTTTCTGTGATTTGGCAAGGATGTGGCGTGTGCTTACACTTTCCATACAGATACGAAAAACTCTGTATGCTAGCAGGACAAGCTAGCTCAGCTACTTCACTGTGAAGGCCCATCCATAACTCAAGAAGACCTACAAGAGGTGTTTCTAAGAACATTTTAGTACAGCACACTCCATTTTGTGTCTCAGAGGGACCTGGAAATGTGCAGCTACAGTCCCGCAACTCTTCCTTTACAGAATGATTTCTGCTAGTTGGGGCAGGACACATAGCTTTCTTGTTAGTCTTTGGCTCTCCTACAGGACTAAGACTTCTTCAGGGTTTAGACAGCCTTCATAAATTTAAATCTTTCAAGGAGGTGAAAGGAGAGGGAGAACTGTTGTAGACTGTGATCACCTTTGTAACCTTCATTCCAAATCATGGAGAAGATAGCAAAGTCCACAGTTTTTCCATGCTGAGGATTGTAAATAATTCACTTGGAAATGATCATAAAACCCATTGCATTTTCAAGAGATGACAGAAAAAGGAAGGGACTTTGAAAGGCATAAAGTATGAGCTCATTTCCATGATCTTTTGAGCAGAAAAGTAGAATGTGTATGTGAAACTGTTGCATCCAGTCTGTCCTCTGTTGGCTGCCCACTGATTTATGCAAGCACATAAATTACTCAGCATCAGAGGACTGTATATTATGTGGCCTCAAGTCAGCAAGACAAACAAGTACTCGCCTAATTTTAAGCAGATGAGTTGTTCCAAGAGAAATGGCTTTCGTGAAAAATTAGAATTAAGCATTTTCTACAAAGAACTGAAATGTATACATTGCTTCCAGATGAGCGTCTTTAGAGAATCCAAGCATCCTGACATCCAAATATGCTGATGTATCATACTCGATCCCAAACAGACCCAATACATTTGGCTTTTCAACAGAAATATGGAGTACCTGAAGTATGGTAGAACCATTGTCTCAGGAAGGAAGAAGCCGGACTTGCTCATAGGCTTCTGGAGTTTCTGTTCTGGAGGGCAGCAAAGCAGCTCTGGCAACAGAATTTATTCAGTTTGCCAAAGCAGTTGACTTCTTCAGAACTGCATTTCAAAAAAAAATGCCTTTTGAGTATTCCTGTCAAAGTCTTGTATTAAAATTTTATTTCTCCTGTCAAAGGCAATAATTCATATGGTAGCAAGCCACAAGCATTACCTTATAAATGACATTGTGAAAATATGTAGACAACATCCTACTCTCCTCAAATCAGGCATGCTAAGGACAGCAGCTGCTGCCTTTCTAGCTTGGGGAGCAGATGTTTGACCACCTACAAGCAGGATGTTTTCTCCTTGTATGAAAATCATGCAGGTTTACTCAGCGATGCCAAAGAACCAAGGCAATGCAGTAGTCCAAAAATTAAAATGCTGACAGTCTTCCTTTTATTGCATAACTTGGTCCTGTGCCATGGAAAAATACATCAAATTAATCAAAACGGCACAAAGAGTTTTGTCCCTGTATGTGCTGTTGACGCTTTATGAAGCCACCTTTCTTGTTCTGCTGTTTGTTTATTTATTTTATGGCACCCTGGAAAAGTCTATATGGTGAATAATTAACTTGGGAAATCTTGGGAGTCTGGCATCTCTGAAAAAATGCAAATGCCTCTGAGCTTCCTCCCAACTTAATGGATTCTAAGGAAATTTTTGGAGTTGGTCCACTGACTGAGCAGCATTGGCCCTAGTCCTTAATTTTGAGTAGCATAAAGATATTATTTGGCAAAAAAAGTGTTTTTTAATGAAAGTTATTAAAAACTTATGACAAGAAAATGGTAAATTAAATATCCAGTCTCAATAAACCAGTAGGAACTGATAGGAAGAACTGCGGGAGAGCAGCAGGAATGGATAGAGGCAGAGTCCAACAGCTGGAGCAAGAAAACATACAGCATTTTGTAGGTTAGCCTAAGGTGGGAATTGAAACTTGTTCCTCCATGGCACAGATTGACTGGAGCTTGGGAAGAGGAGTGATAGAGCTTGTTTCACATGTTTTCTGGCTAGGGCGGAAAGATTCACGAAAGACCCTTAGCTTTTTATTTTGGGAACTGAAAGAAGATCAAAATAGACCATATGCTCAGCTCAGAGAGTACTGGTGTTTGATGAAATGACTGTAAACCTTTCAGAATTTGCTGAGGAAATTAGCAGGAAATGAAAAAAACCTCCTCCAATTCTATTTTTACCTTTCATGACATTGTATTATATTATCCAGTTTTAGTACAAAGAAATCATGGCTCAAGTATTGAAAAAGGCGGTTCTTGAAATATCAAAGAAAAAAGCTTTCTCAAGAGCAGAAAACCTGAAAGAATATTTCATATAGATGCAGGTGCTCAGAAGAACTTTTTGTTTCACATAATTAAGCTTGTAAAGATCTCAGCCACTTTGTGTTTAAAATAACTTTTAGCATTCAGCATTGAAAGCCGAAGTTCTTGTTTAATGTAAGGCTGATCCAATGTTCCTTAAAATCAAGGGGTTTCTCCTCATCATTGTTAGCAATCTCTATCTGGTATATTTTTGTTTGTATTTGTGTTAGTGCTTCAAAAGGTGTGCCACTGTTCTAGCAATCATGCAACTGAAAATAAGAGAAAGCTGGGACTTTGCATGTGCAAAGCAAGAAAGTTTAGTTGCCTAAAATACTCTCCTCGCTCCGACCATGAAGGGGACCCAGTGAACTGGTCTGACATGTGGCATCTGTGACTCAACACTGGCTCTGATTGAAATAAACACAGTTCTTCTAGAAGATGAGTCAGAGGAAAATGGCAGCTGGGAAGACTTTTCTCAAGGATAAGGCTTGCATCTGCTCAGTGTGACACTTTTCTGCTGACTGCTATTTTGAATGGCCATCTGGTGCGAGCGTGTTCCAGCCACGTACACGTTCTGAGCAGTTTCTTCGTCTACCTCCAGTACTTTAGAGACAGACTTTGGCTCCACAGGCCAGTGTAGATACGATCTGGGAAGCAAGCCGAACCATATTGCAGTTGAACATCACTGCATCTCCAAAGCAGCCAAGAGAACTGGCTGAAGAAGCGGTTTCCAAGACACCAGATGCTGTCGCAAACCAGTCATGCAGAGCTCATTTTCTTTTTGAGAGCTTGTTTCCATCCTCCTGCGATGGGTAGGCACAAAAAGAAGGATGGCCAAAGTAAGTTCAACTATGCTCTATGAGAAGTGCACGTACGGCGTTTTGCACTTCAAAAATAACACGTCTCTTGTTCATGACAAACAGGGAAGCTCTCTCCACATTATGATGTTTGTGTCCCCTCCTCTTCTGGAGTCATTGCAGGAAAGAGGTGCCAAAAGTTGTTAATTCTTGTAATGTGACTTTCTAGCAATATGTTTTTAGCTTCAGAGCAGGAGATTCCCAGTTTCAAAGCTGCCCTTGTATCATGATTCCCACCTAGTCTCCTAGTCTCTCCTCTCCTTTTTTAGTTCACCATTTCCTTTCATCACTGTCCCTCCTGTCTCCACCCTACAGCC
Organism: Chionis minor; assembly: GCA_013398295.1. NCBI lineage: Eukaryota > Metazoa > Chordata > Aves > Charadriiformes > Chionidae > Chionis > Chionis minor. The sequence goes on along the minus strand of VZSF01009952.1, from coordinate 142,304 downwards.
TCCTGTTTGTTGTATTTCCTTTAAATAGTAACTTAGAGGACTACAGCACAATGTACATTACACCACTATTCTTGAGGATCTTTGTGGATGCGTAACAGGCTTGTATATCTCCCCAGCTATTTTTTTTTTAAATCCATCCGCATCAAACTAGGGAGTAGCTGCTACTGAGGTATAATCTGTTCTTTATCTTCTTCCTAATACTGCACCCAAATTCTTTGGCAGCTTGCAAACACTTAGTGCTTGTTTTGGAATGTCTTTGATCACTGAGTTAGGGCCAGGACATGACATTCACAGCTAAGCTGTACCTTCTGCACTTGCCTTTTCTGCATCCACAGTGATGATTTTTATCAGTCTCTAAGTTCGGTTTGGTTGTGTTGCCCTGAAGCTGTTGGTCAGAAAGCCTCAGTTCTCTAATATCCAGCAGCACCCATAGATAGTAATTACTTCTTATGGGGGACAAGAGGAAGAATAGTCCATTTTTTATTAAGTGAAAGTCTCCAAGTGCTTCTTGGTATTGCACAATAGATTGCAATCCATGATTTCAGACCTTATAGGTACAAAATCTTGAAGCAGTAGCCTCAGCTATGCACTCCTGCTTGGTCAGTTTATGTGAGATCCGAAACGCAGCAGCTCAAGCTATAGGCTGAATGGAAAATGGGCAGTCAAATATCTGTTCTGCCATTGCTGATTCCTCTGCCAACTTCATTGAACAGGTTTAATGCTGTATTACTCAGAAGAATTGCATATGCATGAAATGAGTTTCTGTGGTTTGGGAATTGATTCCCTGGTTTCTCAAAAATCTTCTTAATCAGATACACATTTCTCACATTATTCTAAATTTCTTTAACCCCATTAAAATGAGGTTAAAGCTGACATTTAAAATTTTATTAACATCTAAGAAAAAACCTGGTCTTACAATTTTTACAATCAAGAACTGCTTAATACCAAACTAGGTGAAATAGTTAATTATGCATAAGCTGTTTTTAAAAAGCGTTGTGCTTCAGCTTTCTTTAAATATTTTTTTCACTACAAAATTAATACATAAATTCTGTATGACTTTATGATAATAATTTTTATTTTCCCACTGAACTGTGGGAAATTATATTATTCTTTTGTACTGTAGCATCCTTTTTTCCTTCTCGTGTGTAGCATTTCCAAATAAATATAGCAGAGCAATCAGTGGTTCTTTAGAAAATACACGAAGGACTGAAACAAACACGTCAATGAGCCATAGTCCTGTTGGTCTATTTCCTGCTCCACATGATATTTTTAGCACTCATCAAGCTTTCAAAAGTTAATTGGAAGTTCTAAGTATTTCTCTAATTTTGGATTTCATTCTCCTGATGCAAGGAGAAACTGAACGCTGAGAAACAGAACCTCCACTTGGCTTAGCACGGTAGGTTTTACAAAGGTTTTAAGTAGGTGAACCCTCAACCTCAGGGTGTTTAAAATCAGTTTTCTTTAAATGTAATTGCAAACTAGAAACTAAACAAATGCAAACACATGCGCTACAAGATGCAGCAGTTCTGTGAATGGAAGACTGTTGTCTCCCTGGTTGGCTGTTGGCAGCATTCAGACCTGGACCTGATGACACCGGATCCTTAAGCTATTAAAGGTGACTTACAGCAGCAGTATCCAATCCCATTAGCCAGGTAGACAGTGCTGGTGCCTGCAGAAGCTCAGGCGTCTTGAGCCTGGTTTGAAGTTCAGGGGTGCTGTGCTCCTCTGCTCCTATCTGAACCCCATTCTCCAGTTCCTGACTTCCCCTTCATTCCCTCCACTGCTTCCCCTTTCCTTCCAGTACTCCTCTCAAGCCCTTCTGATATGAGGCAGCTTCTTCCTTCTCCTTCAGGGAGCTGGAAGCCATCAGAAAAAGTAGTGGGAAGGTTTTCTTGCATGTGGTTTTAGCCACTGGGTCACGCATCCTCGAGTGCCCGCAAGAGTAATTGCAGGAGAACAAATTCTTGTGCTTTTCGACCCCACAATGGAGCATGCTAAACAGAGAGAGATTCTTGGGGAAATGCAAGTGTCGACCTCTAACATGTGATCTATTATCAGGGGGAAACTGAGAATTTTCATAATTTTATATTTTAACCAAATTTGGTCAAATTTCCGAAGGAAAGACTAAAGGCAAACTCTTAATGCCGGGATCTTATACATGCAGCCCTGGCATATTTCACATCCCAGACACAAATCCGTAGACATTGGAACTTCTCTAGTAAATAAAGTTATTTTTAACATGAGTAAAATAACATTATCTCCTTAGTGTCATTCTGAAAAATGGGTGAATGTTTTCAATTGAAACTTTCAAATAAAATTCAGCCTGTGGCAAATGTTTTTAGGCTCTGTTCTGACAATTAAAGCTGAGCAAAATGACGATTTAAAACCCAGCATCCTAACATTTTAAGAGTTGGACGTTTATAAACATGGGCATTTTTATCTGAATTCCTTGTAGCTACATCTTCTGCTCTTAGTTCTAGAATGATAATCATCCTGTAAAAACTTCTTGATATAAAGAAGGAAAAAGGGTACTCATACAATAAACACGACAGATATTTACCCAATAAGTGGCATAGTTACTCATCTTACAGTATTTTCAGCTTTTCTCCTAGCCAGCCTTCCCTGGCAGGTTAATTCAGAGTATGTACTTAAAGTAGCCTTTAACTCCTGAGTACTAATTCCCATGATTCTGCTTGATATTCTGTAGCTGTGGCTTACCCCATCACAGCCAGAGCCAGTACATCTGTAAACTGGAAATGCTTGAAGAAGCTCAGGGTATTTTAAATAATAGTTTGTTCAGGTTGCTGAGAGTTTAAAACTGCATGATCTTGCATAAGTAGATGACTGCATTTCCCACTTTATTCTTGGAAGGCAGTACAGGAAAGAGAGTAGTAGAATTAGCCATCATCGGAAGATTAAAAATTACATTGATCTGAAATATTTGCCATATAACAAAGGTGACCTTAGTTGTTGGCTAACAGGACACTAGCAAGGTTGAAAACTAAAAGCTGGAACAAGTGCTAAGCAGTGTGTGAATTTACAAGAATGCTACCCACTATGAGCGTCTCCCAAGCAGACCAGTGAGAGATTTACTTCTTCATCAGAGAGCACCAATGGAGAGATCAATGCCAAAAGCAGCTCAGCTTTACTATAAAATCATGTCAGAAATGCTTGAATCACACTCAGTTTGTATTAAAGTACTTGTGAGGTACCTATCTGTAGTTCCTAGTTACCAATGGTGTGTAGTCACACTTTTTTGCACGATTTTACTTAACAGACTTCAAGAACAGCAAAGTGCTTTTTTTCCTTGCTATGAATTCCTGCATGGATCATATTTTCACACTTTGTCGTTTTGAACAAGTAGTGCACAGCAGCTACCACTTGCCTTAAATTTGATCAGCTGTCAGAGAGTCTTTGACAACACGAACAGAGAGACTATGTGACACATACTGGAAATTTATAGATTACTGTGCAAAGCTGTCTGGATTTTGACGGATTTTTGTTAAGAAGGAAAATGTGCTCTCTTCTGTCCTTCTATTTCCTCTATTTCCTCCCCACTGTCCTGATCTCTCTATCTCTGTGGCTGCTATTAAGAATTAATTGAACCTCTCTCCCTAGAGCGTGCAGTGGTACAGTCATTTTGCTAATGGTAGTCACTGCCTGAGAAATGACAAAAGATGTTTGGAGGGAATCATTGGGAACAATCAGGTTGCACAACCTGCAAGCCAAAATCAAGGTCTGTGGAGGTCCATACCCAAGTCTGTGTGATCTGGGTAAGCCCAGACAACCTCACCTGGTGTATTTCTTACAGGCTGGTATTCTTCCCAAGTCTTGTCATTCTATCTGTAAGACAGTGAATTGATCGAACTGTAAAAATGTCAGTTTTTAAATGCTTCTGTCCTGTCCAAGTCCAACATAATTGGCAACATCAGCACAAAGTTCAGTGTCTTTAGTGGCAGCGTGTTAAACAGTGCATTTTTAGCTACAGGAGAGCAACCTATCTATCTGATGGAGGACAGTTAAGTTTTTGATATCCATGTGTGCTCCAGATAATAAGAATGAAATGGCCCAAAATCTTGAAATCCTGAAGATGTATCTGCCATTGCATGAATTGCGCCAAAGGGCTTACCCTGGCCAGATGGCGTTTTGAAGACCCTGAAACCTACAGAAAGAGAGACCTGTTTAGGAACAGCTATCATGTCATGATTTTAGTGAAGCAGCAACTTAGCAGGTGAATAATTTCAAGGAGCTCGTGTAATGCTCTTGGTAATGTCTGATGTGGGTTACATTGGCCACCAACAGGGAAGAGGATTGCCGTTGCAGCTTTATGGATTGAAATTACGAAACTTTTCTAAATTGTGATGAATTTTGTATTGTATTTTGTTCAGAATCCAAAAGAATATATTTGCTGTCACACTGGGGTCAAGTTTAGTAATTGTCAATAATATGTTGATCCTGATACTTAACATGATAACAAATCTTATCATCAATGCATACTCCTTTTAACAGTAAACCTCCAAAGAGAAGAAACATGATTCTTCATGAAAATACCCCACCAAATTAAGGAAGAATAACAAAAAAGGAAGCCTACCAGCTCTTACTAATGAAAAAGGAGCACCTAGAAATGACATCATGAAGTTAAGAAAGTGTGTATCCATTGGGTATTCAATAATCCAGGGGTCAAACCAAAATTTTTCTTTGCAAAAAGAAGCACTGGACAGTTTTCTAAATGTGGAGTAGCGTTTTCTAAATGTGCATGCATTTTTTTTTTTTTATTTCTAGCCTTTGGAGGAAGAGTACAGTAAATTTTTGTTTTACGTGATCACATGTCAGAAACTTAACCTTCAAAGATGAGATTGAGAGTAGATCAACTACAGTGAGTAGTATTAAATACAGCACAAGTATTAAATACAGCACAAGTAATCAATTTGTTTTGAAAACAGAATGTTCTTTGCATTTTGAAAATAAAGATTTTCCATGTGGTTGTTCCTCAAAGATAAAAAATAAAAGCAGTGTTTTTAGACTAACAAGAAACAGTGATAATGATCCATATTCATTCTATTTTGCAAGTTTATCTGTATCTTCTCCAGTATAATTGCTGACTGGATTGTCACACCAAACTATCAGAGTATACTTGATACCTCATGGCAACAAGTTTAACATGTTACATCTTATTCTTCAATTTTATATGTAAACAAATGTAGTGCTTTGATTTGGCATCAAAATTCCACATCAACAGTTTCCTCTTTTTTAATTTGCTAGTGGGGTTTACATTTTCCACCATGTTTGAACATGAGAATTACACTGTTTGACTTGTATACTGTATTTTTTTACAGTACACTGTGAGGATGATGCATTGCAAGAAATACCGTTGCTAGATAATTGTCAATGTATCATTTTATTAGTGAATATTAGCTGCTTTTTACAGTAAATATGTGGTTAGAAAAATGTAAACCTTGTGCCAAGAACAGATATGTGAACTGTAGTAACTACTAAGCCAAGAGTTTAATAACTAGCATGAAAGTTTAAACTGTTTTTTAAGTAGTTTTTACACATACAATAAAAATTCAATTCTTCAGTTGTTTAGATGAGAATGTCAGGAAGTATTCACAAATCTGTCTTTTATGTAAAAAATATAAAACCTCCCTAAAGTATTTAAACAAACGTATAGCATGCAACAACTGCTAAAGCAAGCAGTCCAAGAGCAAGTAGCAGTGAAAAGCAGAAGCCCTGTGTAACACAGCACATAGATTATTGAACATGAGTGATATGCAAGGGTAAAACATTTTTCTTCCGACCGCAAAGGAGGCAAAATAATACAATACGTTCTTAACAAGAACAAGTGAATGAGATCAAAGTGCCTTTTGTTAACATTTCTGGCAGATTCAGTATTTGGCAGCCATTGTGTCAGCGTTAAAACTAATCTGTAAGAACAAGGAGGGATCACATTCGTTTGGAGAGACCTCCCATCCTGCGAGCTGTTCGGGCTCCACCTCGCACTAACAGGACTCTGCTCTGGTGGGCCTGGCGTGCTTCCAGTTTGCTACATGAATCTCACTCAGTTCAAACTGGGGCTGCCTATAAAGTTAATGCAGTTATTTACACTGAATGAGCAAGTATAAGCAGCACCACAAAGCAAAGCGCTATCTTCTAAACATACCCTCGGAGAGCAGTGGAGAGCCGTGCGGTGGGAAAGCGAGCAGTGGGACAGCTCGGGATACCTCCACCCACGGTCTGCTCCAGAGTAGAGGCCAAAGCAGATTTTCCTGCACACGACATCTCTCAGCTTCTGCAGAAAGCATTGCTGAGATCAGAGTTCATCCTTCCTATAAATAACAGGCATATCAGCAGAAGTGTGTCTGCTCCCAGGTCTGTAAAATCAAGGCAAAGATGCCAGAGAGGGTTGCTGCTTCCATTCCTGCTTTCCGCTGTTGTCACTGTGCTCCCTCCCCACCAGCAGCATGGTGGGAGGCTTGGTTTTACGGTACTGAGTGATGGATTTAAAAATACCCCTGCCATGTAAACACATTTTCTGCCCAGCTATCTGCATAGTCCTAGTACTGAGCCTGCCTTGACCCTTTCTCAGGTCTTTCCACCAGACCCCTCGGATTCCCAGTGCCTCAGGTTCAGGGTCTGCAGATGTTGCTCCTCTGTGAGTCGCCTCTAGCCGTGCACTTTCTCTTCCATCTGGAGTGTCACAGGGCTCAGACCTTTTCTTGATGGGCCAAATCACTCTGGCTTCAAAGTTTTACATTTGAAATACAATAACCTATGGTGGGCCAAGAGCTCTGAGGTGGCCCCACCAAGTAGCCAATACCACCTGGTGGAGGTCCCATGTGTTGGCTTTGCCTTGATCTTATTCCTGGCCTGCAGTACCTCACTGGCTCTGGCTTTTCCAGCATTCAAGCCCACTTGGCTGAACTTCGCTTTGCTTAGGTGAAGAAACACCTTTGCTGAGCTGGAACAGGATCATCTCATGCAGCATGAGAAAGCCAGAGCCGTCCTTAACAGAGCAATCAGCAACTGCTCTTGCACAGCACTGGTCTCAGGCTCAGCTGGGGCTTTCCTCTGAACAGAAGTCCCTCATTTAGATTTGCTCCTATGTCCTCACCATCCATAAACACCTGAGGTGCTGCAGACACGGCTCCTACCACCATGAGCGCACAACGTTCTCCTCCCCCGCCATGTGTCCTTCTCTTGAATGCCAATTACAACCAAAGTTTCCTTTCCCCTCCTGAGTCAGAGAGATCCCTACACCGTGAGCATGAAAGTGGAGTCATGCTGGGAGAGAGGGGCTGACAATGGCAACTCTTAAATGTCGGGAAGAGAAGCTCCTGCCCCTCTGCAAATGAAGGGAACAGAGACCACTTTCATTTCCTTGTGCTTGGAGTTGCAGCACCTGTGGGTGAATCCAGACTGTCCGTGACATGACTGCACGCCGGAGCCAAGAGGATGGTGAATGTGATCCAGTATAAACAGAGAGGAGGGAAAGGAGGCTGGCAGCCTTCAAAGAGGCGCTGCAAACCGCCAGCGTGCGAGAGCAGGAGGAGCGAGACAGCCAAACGCGGCTCGCAGCCCAGCGCCGCCGGGTCCCTGCAGCCAGCCAGCCCTGTGGCCAGGCCAGGAGGTACAAGAGGTGAGCACTGTGAGGGCTGGTACAAGCAGATGCGAGCAGCCAGTGGCTATTTGTAGCCTCTTTGGATTGTATGCCACATGGACCTCCCTGCATCTATTTTGCCTGTGCCATCCAGGTGCCCTCCAGCCAGCCTCCTGGTGATCTGACTGCCGGAAACAAGGAGCACTTGATGGCCAAGCACAGACCTGCTGAGCCTAGAGACCTCACAGCAGTCCTGGCTACCTCCCCTCCTTCCCATGGCTGAAATCTCTGTAAATTGCTGTACACGCTTGTTCCCAGCAAGGAGATGAATTCTCAGCTTTTTTTTTTCCTTCTGCCTCCCCTCTCCCCGCAAATTTCCTTCATTCACCAGCTTGTTTCCACCGATTTTTCTGAGGGAAACACTGCATTAGCTCCTTTAAGCCTGGGATGCCGGGGGCTGCCAGAGGAAAAGAGCCCTCACGGTACAGCGGAGGAATAAAGGTAATACTGGTCTTTGGGCAGAGCTTTTGAGGACTGTGGACCTTGGCTGTCAGCACAGAGACCAAGTTGCAGAAAGCAGGACTGGAACCAAGAGAAGATACAGTGGCCATTTGTTACGTTCATGGAAAGTAGAAAATCCACTGCACAGCAAGCCGCAAGTAGAGCTTTTATGGAGAATATTCTGCCAGTTGTCCCTCCTGGTTTTCTCCTTCCAAGTCTCACAGGGAAGTGAGAGAGCCACGCAGGGAATGGTGGCAGCTGTAGTTTCAGCAAGGCTTCATTTCCTGTTCTTCCTCCAGCTGCTCTCCTTTGCTGTTGGAAGTGCCGTGCAGGACACGTACCAGACAAGATGATCTTGGTGTGGAAGTCAGACTCTAGCATGTCAGTGCAGACCCTCCTGGAGAATGGCTGAGAGCCTGCTCCTCTGCTATCCGGCAAATGCTTGGGTGATAGCCGAGGAGATCCCAGCCATGGCTGAGTTAGCTAGCAAGGGTTCCTTACCTGCAGGAGGCCAGGCGGATAAACAGCCCTAAATAGCAAGAAAAGAACAATGAATTCATGATGTCTACACAATTCGCCTGCTGGACTATTTCCATGTCTGTTACCAAGCAAGAACTGCCAAGGCAGATCAGCCAGGAATCTCGGGAGTAAAGCATTCATGGTGAACCACAGAGGCCTGCAGCACAACAGAAATATGGAAAAATGTCCTTTATTGACAAAAAGTAAGCTGAGCTTAGAGACATTGGTCCATGGACGACTGTAAAAGAAATTGCAAAGAAAAGTTTTCTGACCTCTTCTCTGTGTGTCACAAATTAAAATAAAACAGGGCAAAGACCTTCCAAGTGGCAAACCTCAACTCTTTCTCCACATAACGACACTCTCATGTCAACCTTGGCAACCAAAAAATATACAGCAGGAATATTGCCTTTCATTTCCTGCTGTTAGCCTTCATGGCTGTCACTCCCAAATCTGGAGCATGGTCCTCTGCACCTGTTTCATTCTTTTTATAGCTGTAGCACTGAAAAGGAGCCAGCCCCTTTGGGGGGATAACTCACAGTTATCACCAGAAAAAAAATAGTTGGAGAAAATGAGTCCTTGTTGCTAAGCATCATCATCCAAACCTTCTGAGAGCACCCCTGTGCACATGTAGCCTCAAATGGTCAGCCGAGATGTTCTCACCAGGGTTAGTTGTTACATATGGAGAGGATGAATAATTTGCTCTTAAAATGTCAGAGTCCCTGGTGATTAACAGATGTGATCTGTTGCAGTACTTTGGTACCAAAGGAGTTTGGGACAGTTGGAGCTTAAATTTAGTGACGACAATTCAGAGGCATTCAGAGATGATTCAGTGTTTTGAACAATGCATTGATCTCAGTGATGGCATTCCCTTTTTATGCTCCACAGAGAAGATGGCACATGATATAGAGGGATGGCTAAAGGGAAAATCACACAGCTGGTCCTCCTTAACACATGAAAGAACTAAGGACCTGCCTCTTGGTTAGTGTGGGACCACTACCGAGGTATACAGAATGGAACATCTGCTTAGGCCATGCTTTAACTGGTTAAAGGAGGTTTACCACAGAGGACGAAGATGCTGAGTCATCAAAGGTAAGATTTGTGCCCTTTCAGACTGATTTCCACGTGCGTTAACACCCAATTCAGAAGAGGCCAAGTCCTCCTAAACTGGTCTCCTGCTGGTTTACACAGGATCTGAATTAGGCTACCAGTATGGCTTAATGTCCAGCTGGTGAGCTGTGCCTAGAGGGCCCTGCCTGGGGCTTTGCTGACACCCATGAGCACGGCTCCTAATCAGGGCTCACCAAAGAGGTTTCATTTATCAGAAAGGGGTTTCCTTTATCAGACAAATGCATTTAGCCCTTGAGCAGCTGGGTTGCCCATAATGAAACATCAGCAGATCATTTCAGTGCAAGGTGATGCTGGATAAAATCAGGCATCACCCAAGCTGTGAGTATATCCCGAATCAGAGGCCGTGAGTCTGAACCAAAGCATCCTTGAGCTGAAAAACAACAGCCTTGAAAGTCTTTAAGTAGCATGTGGGATATTTTTGCGGTCCTCTGTGCTTCTTCCTTTTGATGTCTATATAAGGTCTAAAAAATTACGTGTAAATTTGGTAATCTTGAGAGTGGTTTTCTGGCCTGACTGGAAATGCTTAAACACTTGGGTTTTGAAGGACCGTTTCTCTAAGATTTTGCAGCTGATTTCAACCAAATGCAGAGGCTGTCACAATTAAGATGAGGTTCAGGCAAGCCTCCACGCTTGTATCTCCTTGGCCAAATTGACTGCTGGAACCTCTGCTCACATTCTTGCAGTTTCCTACTGAAACTGATCTTTCCACATATGCTCTCTTTATCTGTCTCTGCTCTGGGACACCATTGTACCCCCACTTTCGCTCAAGTATGCAGAGTTTCTCTCTTTTTTCAGCCAGAGAAATAGTCACTGGCCGTTTCCGCGAAATGACCTGGTGCTGAAAATTGCTTGTGGGAGTTTCTCCTCATTTCTTCTGCTGGTATCGGAAATAATTGAACTATCAGCCACTATGGTAGACACTCTATCTTATTCAATCCCTTGGCTTGTTCAATACGCTTACGAAAAATAAGTCTCCATGAATAAGACTGTAAATGCTTTTTGTCTGGTTAACATCAGTTTAATCATTTTAATTGCTAATTGATGAATGAAAGGTGAGTCACAGGAATCTGACAGGCAACAGGTCATTTCTTAGAGTAAGGCGAGGCAGTGGAAGCTGATGGTTTGCTGGGTGATGCAGATGGTCCTGACGTGAAGTATGAAAACTGGGCTGGCTGAGTGGTAAGCAACTCGGGAGGAGCGGACAAACAATAATCTTGGTTGAGGAAGATTGAAATGCTGTAGGGGAAAAAGGCTTTAAAATCCACTTGGTACTTGTAATTCCAAGCATCTTGTGCAGTCATTAGTGGTACCACAGATGATTTTAGCTAAACAGGCAGAAACAGTGTTGAGGAGAGAATAACAAATATCAAAATGGCCCTACTTGTGAATTCAAGCACAGATTAATTTATTTATCCACGATCAGAACTCAGAATTTTTCTGGAAAGGATGGAATAAATTTGGAAAATCCTGTTAGAGATAGGAGGCATTATTTGAAATGAAAAGAATTTTTGGAACTGATTTAGCTGTTAATAATCAATACCAAACACACTGCAAACAAAAACCATTGAAGAGAAAGAATTCACAGAACTTGCATTCACCTCATTTGCAGTCCTGCCTCAAAAGAGAGATTACTCAGAGCACTTCTACCTTCCTAGCAGGCCATCATACAAGGGCTATGGTGCCCAGCTTATCTACATAAAATAGCTTTATTTTTAGATGCATTGGACAACTGTTGTCAAGGAGACCTTTTGATGCTCAGTATCTCTGAAAATCAAGAAAACTTCAGTTGGTACATGCCTACGATTTGCAAACCTGCAGTGAGCCTCATAGCTTGGGAAAGGCAATGCAGCCAGCCTCCGTGATTTTAAACATGACTCTCATGATCATTTTTGTTGTTCTTCAGGCACCACTTTGCAGTATTTCTTTCAAGCAGAAGAGTGTCTCAGCTTTGTGTTTATCTTTTTTTAGAGAAAGTTCTTGGTGTGGTTGGAGGGAAAAATCTCAAAAATGTGACCCCTAATGTTTCAGAAACCAGACTACATAGAAGAAGACTCAAAATGATTATTTTTCTAATCTTATTATTTCAAGGTCAGTATCAAAATGTGGTGATCATGAAAAAAATTAAGGAAGTCTAGAGTTGACACTAACTAAAACATTAACTGTAGTTACATCAAAAATTGTTATCCAAAACAGGACAATAAATTATACTACTAAAATGTAAGTACATTCTGTCTTTCAAGAATATGTAACCTAAATTGGACTTTATTTACAATAAAGAAATAAACAGTGAAGCCACAGAAAATTTCATTGCTTGCTTGCTTTATTTTTTTTTTTTTATTTAAAGAGAGGAAATAGCATAACAAGAAGTAGATAAATAGCATTAGATAATACACGAAGAGAGCATGTGTTTAGAACCTCTTGTAGTTGCAGGCTTCCTTACTTGTTAACTGTTTCAAAGTAAATTTGTTGTTGTAAAGTGCCCAGATCAACGAATAAGGTAAGTGTAATCTTAAGCAAAATGAAAAAGACAGATAGAAAATAACGGAAATTAGAGTAACTGCAGCTGCAAAAGCAACATGTAGAGGAGAGAGACTTTCCATACTTCAAATGTAAATTAATAGTATCCCAGAAAAGGAAATAGAAAAATGGAAATCTGCAGCTGGAAAAGGTATGAAAGGGATTTTGTCTTTGAAGTATGGATGAATTAACTCTAGAATGGTATCTTTACAAATGAGGATAGCATAAACAGTGGAAAGCAGAAAAATGAGAAGTTGTGTCACTTTAAACATGTTACTCCAAGTTAGGCACAGATGTCTGGGAATTCATGAAGGCAACTCTTTCTGAAAGGAACAACATTTTTGATGTTGTATCAGGAACAGTGTGGTCAGCAGGACTAGGGAAGTGATCGTCCCCCTGTACTCAGCACTGGTGAGGCCCCACCTGGAATACTGTGTTCAGTTTTGGGCGCCTCACTAGAAGAAAGACATTGAGGTGCTGGAGTGTGTCCAGAGAAGGGCAATAAAGCTGGTGATGGGTCTGGAGCACAAGTCTTATGAGGAGCGGCTGAGGGAGCTGGGGTTGTTTACTCTGGAGAAAAGGAGGCTGAGGGGAGACCTTATTGCTCTCTACAACTACCTGAAAGGAGGTTGTAGTGAGGTGGGGGGTCGGTCTCTTCTTCCAAGTAACAGGCGATAGGACAACAGGAAATGGCCTCAAGTTGTACCAGGGGAGATTTAGATTGGATATTAGGAAAAATTCCTTCCCTGAAAGGGTTACCAAGCACTGGAATAGGCTGCCCAGGGAAGTGGTGGAATCATCACCCCTGGAGGTATTTAAAAGGCGGATAGACGTAGTGGTTGGGGACATAGTTCAGTGGTGGTTTTGGCAGTGTTAGGTTGATGGTTGGACTCAATGATCTTAAAGACTCTTCCAACATAGGTGACTCTATGATTCTATAATTCTATGATGCATAAAGTGAGAATTTATTTTAAAAACCCTTATAAAGCAACATTTTCTTCCACTTGACGCTGAAGGAGTTGGAACTCTTGAAGCACTCTTGGATCTTTACCTACACACGGAATTAGCACATTAGATGTCAGGAATGACATCAACGCTAGTAAATTAAACATGCCCGGCAGTGCTCTCACGGGCGTAGGCCAGCTGGCCAGGAGCAGCCCTCTCTGTCTACGACAGTCCTCATCTACCAAACTGGGGTGACCATGTACAACCTTCCTCCCAGAAACCAGCTTTGGAAAAATTTGTTGCCAAAATTATGCCTAGGAATCACGTGACACAGTGAGACAGCCAAAAATCTGCCAGGGAGGAATATTAGTTGTTCAGCAGCATGGCGGTCATGCTGCAGCTCCCAGCCACAGTTAAATTTGCTTGTATGGACATACACGTTGCCCAAAGGCTACATTCAGAAGCCCAATCCAAGCACTCAAATGGCTTTAAGCATCTAAAAGAGAGCAATCCAGACAGCCTTCTCCCCAGGGCAGCACCTCTTCTGGTTCCATATTCAGCTAAAGGGGGGAAACATGCTCTATATGCACTGCCCCATTTCCGTGCTTCCTACACCTCAGGAGCCAGAGAGGAGCCCCTGAGAACAGGCTGCCTAAATCTCTCATCACCCTCTTAATGGGAGATGTCACACTGGGTACCTAACTCCAGGCACGGCAGGCTGCCTGGCGGCAACCAGAAATAACTGCGGTGCCCCCCAGCACTGATGTGGCATGGGAGCCTCATTAGGTAGCAGCAAGACGCTTCGGGTAGAAGTCCTTCTTTGGTACTTCTGTAACTTTTTGTATTTCCTTCTGAAAAAGAGAGGTTGCCCCCTTTGTCTTTCAGATTTTTCGCATGCTGGCTATCAAAGCAAAAAAAAAGGACTGCAGGAGACTATTCTGTAGTTAACTAATTGCTTAGATATGTATCCCGTTTATTTCCAACTTCCAAAACGGAGACTGAGGGATGCTATGCTCAGCAGAAGGTTATTTTCCTCCAACAACTCCTGGCTACTTTGGAGGCAAGGGGTCAGGCACTTGATTAGATGAATTACAACTTAAAGTCCCCTAGTATAAACTATGTCATGCCCCAGGCTTCTCAAAACAAGGCACTCTATTTTAACTCATAATGGGTAGCTGGATTCAGTAAATGGCCTAATCACAGCAACATAAATATTTATGGGAGAATTTTTCTAATTAAGGTATGAGCTTGTTTAGATGTTATCAGTTAGAAAGGGCTTTCCCAACAAGAAAATGGCTGTTAGGAGACATTAGGAAATGGTTAAACTCCGAGGGATTAAAAGGTCATTGAAGTGGCAACATGCAGAGTCTATTATGGTTGAAATTTAGCTTGTATTCATGTCTTATATGTCGCCTACATCTGGAATTAAAAGACCATCTTCCACGTAGAAAAACAAAATGGTAATTTTGTTTATTCTTTAAAAAATAAAGTAACATTAAAAAAGATTGCCTAAGCTATGTATTTATGATTATTTTAGAAACTAAATGCTCTCAAAAGAAAGATGCTTTTTAATTCTTGCTTCATGCTTTGCTCCACGAAAACCTGTATTTACCTCAGTAGCGATGTTTGCAAAGTAAAGATCTAATAATGGCTGAAGATCTAGAATTTTTCCCCAGTATCTCAGCTTTAGATTTAGAAAAATTTTGTCTAACATAGTTGTCTTTAATGCTATTTTTCTTTGCTTATGTTGTGAGTGCTGATGGTGTAAACATGGATAATAAATTCAGGGTAAGTGATGCTTTGGTAACCATGTTTTTCATGTCTCATACTACAAGTACCAACTAACAATATATAGAGCACATTCAGAGCCTTGTTATACCAGCAAAAATCTTAAGTAACTTCAGTGCCTCCCAGAAAATTGCTCCAGGTTTACTCTGGTATAAGTATCAGTAGAATCCATCTCTTCAAGTAAAATTCGTCAGTTGTCTTACAGGGAAAGAGCTGTATAAAATTGGCTATGTGAAGTACAGGCAGAACTATTCCCTGGGGGAAAAAGTATGTAATCTCTGTGGGACTTCATTACTCTGCTAAGAAGTGTGCGTGTCTGCCATATGGTATTTCACTCTGAAGGTATAACTCAAAAGGAAAACTCAGAAAAAGAAAAGAGAATGTTCTACAAACGTCCTGCCTTTGAGCAATATCTCTGTATTTTAGAACATTTCAGTGAGAAAGTATAAAGTGTATAAATCTAAATGGCATCAACAAGGTTATTAATTATCTGTGTCTACCTTTTTGAAGTCAGTATATGCAAGAAGTTTCAAGACCAGGCACAAGGAGTTAAACATTACTGCTTTCCTGAAATAATGAAGTCTGTACTGTTTGGTAGTTGATGTCAGCTGGAGCCAAACTGGACATAAAATTATAGTTCCGTGTGGAGGCTGCTTTGCTCATTTAGAATGACATTCTAGACCAAAACATGAAAAATACCTCCTAAATATCACAGCTGTAACCTTGCTAAATGCGTCTGCACAGCTGAGACTGCAGGAGCTTCTGCTGCAAACTGTAAAAATGCATGTTCAGAGAGTGGTGGCATTCAAATATTGAATAAATCAGATTCTAGGCTTTATCCTTCTCCTCCAACTAACCTGTTACTGATGAACACTCCCCTCCTATACACCAGTGCAGTGACTTAGAGGACTGGAGGTGGCAGTTCAAATGACACAGACCATTGCAAATGCTCCATGGCAAGGATGAATATTTGGAGGAAAGCAGCACAGTATGGGATGGTGTTGATCTGTTTGATTCGGATAGGTCTGAACGTGGGAGAAAAATAAAATGTAAGGAAACCAAAAGTAGCTGGTTTGAGGGCCTGGGAGTTTGGGGAGCTTGTTGGATACTGCCCAAACCCTGGTGGCCTCGGTCACAGGAACCTGTGCGATGCTCGTGCTCATGCTGCGGCTCCACAGCCATTTGTCGGAGGCCTATGTGCTCCTGATCTCCCAGAAGTACAAATTTGATCTGGCTCAAGAACGAGCACATGATCACATTTCTGTCAAATTAGCCAGAACACACCATACGGAGCTTACATGGAGTTTATGTTGGCTTTATACCAGCTGGAGGAGGATGGATGACATTCAGTACAGCTTAAGTTAAGAGTGGTGTGGACCAACAATACCTGGTCTGAGCTGAGGTCTGCTTGATACAGATAATCCATTAACATTTCTGGAAGGATGTGAATGGGTGGTATTATGTCCAAAAAATTTGTTTTGTCTTATGGTTGCAGCATTTCTGATGCAGTAGTAGGAGTTTCAAAGGGTGGATGTACTTCCCTGCTGAACTGCAGCTTCAATTTTATAGCTCCTGTCCTACAGCGAAGAAATTATTGAGTGATGATTTGCTTTCCTCTTTCTGAAGGATAGCCTTTCTGTGGGTAGAGTGGTACCCAGTGATGTATGCTGGAACAAAAATGTGAATTGAGCCTGGGGCTCCTATCTCCCTGACATTTCCAGTGATCCCTGACTGTGTTAATGGGCAGCTATTGCCCACAGTGCTGGAAGTCTATAGGTAGGCTTACTGGCTGTCTCTTGGGCACACGTATCGTGTGAGCAGTGCTTCTCCCTTCGCAGAAAATAAAGATGTCTGAGTTTTCAAAAAGGTTATCCAGGAAAGAGTCAATGTGTTAAAATAACGATGCCTTATTGCCTGAGCGCAACATGAGAAAAGGTGAGAAGCGAAATAGTACTTGATGGACAACTATCACACCACAGGAGCAAAATGTGACATGATATGTGCACGCTTTGCCCTGTGGCTGTAAGGCCATGTAAGGGCCATGAAACTGCAGCTGCCACCCCTTGACTGAACGTGCAGTCAAGGAGTTATAGGTCCTTAGATGCAACTCTCACACTGGCCAGCAGTTTCCCAGCAGAATTTGTAGAAGTATTACTGTCCTTCTGGTATTTTTAAATAAAACCAAACTCTGACTAGAGACCATCTCATTTTGCGAGCCCACTTCATTTTCTAGACATATGGTTCCCATAACGTTTTAGTATTATGCAGTGTTCCTGTGAGGGGATGTGACTGGGCACATGGATGGTGGGAGGAGGAGGAGGTTGGGCAGGGAGCCAGTCCAACAGGAGTGAGATAGCTTTTACTGCACTGTGCCCACCATATAAAGAGAGACAGTCCAACAGTAAATAATTTGCCACTGGAAGATTAGCGTTGGTAGCAGGCACTATCAAAGCCTCAGACAACTCCATTTCCCTGGTGGAGCTATCAGTCATCTTTAGGTTGCTCCTGTACATTATGACAGTAATTTTCTGGGACTTAACGATTATATACCATTACAATAATTTATTGCACCTCTAAAAGCACCCAGAAAAGCAGCCTTACTTTATGACACATATATGTGTGGCTGTCCTTTCAGGAAGAGAGGGGGCTCCTGTACACAGCCTTGGCATCAGGCAGCTTCCTGGATGTCTTGCTTTCACGGTGGGTGAAACCTGATGCCATGTTTATTCTGACATCTCCTTGAGACATACCGATTCCTGCCTAAGTCTTTCCAGAAGAATATAAATTGCTAGACCTAGCTTTTCAGAAGAAACAAATGATTTTGAGTGTTTCAAGTTTTGCCCAACTTTTACTCATTTTGAGACAATTATAAACTTATGGCCTTACCATCTGTATTGCTTCCAAACAACTACAGGAGCCCCATAGATAGAGTTGCCCAGACTTCTTAGGCACATTTAAATATCTTGGACTCAGTAAATAGCTGTTTTGTCTGAGATTTGACTTCAGAAGCACAAAAGATTGTTATGAAGAGGCAGCAGGGGAAACAGCTAAATGACGGTGGTCTGAAGTCCTTCCAGGGGTAAAGCATTCTTATAGGGTTGTTTTCAATATCTGTTTAAATGTTCAGGAATGGATAACTTATCTGACAGCCACGTTGCAAGCAAAGATTTAGATTGTGCCCTGAGTAGGAAAGCTGGAAAGCAGCACCTTTCTCTGCTAAAATGCATGTCAGATGAAACCTGGAGGAGCAAAACAGTCATTGTGCACAAGGCATATTTTCCCACATTACACAGCAGCAGAAAATGCATGAAAACAGGAAAAGCAGACAGGAACAGCGACGTTTTCAAAAATTGACTTCTGTACGCAGGTACGGCCCCTTGAAAATAGTGTATTTGGGTATAATGGTGTGGTTCACCCTCACAGAGCCTGTACCAGGAACCAAGCCTTCTCCTGCACCACTGAAGCGTGCAGGTGGAAGGAAAGGTGGCAGCTCCACAGACAGGATTGCCCCATCACAGTGTAACAGTGGAGGGTGGACTCCTCCAATGCTTGGGCATTAAGATGCCTCGGAAAGCACAGAAATCTACAGATTTGATAGAAGAGGTTTATGTGAATGATTCAGCAGACCTATAGTTATCAAATTAGCCAGTTCGGGCAGTAGCTGCTGAGAGGAAGAGCAGCAGCCCCAATGCAGAGGTGGCCATACTTTATATGCCATACTACAGCATACTTTATGCCTTACCATATAAAAGATTGGTAAGTTGTGAAATTTCGGTATTTAAAATCAAGTTCATTATTTAAAATTTCTTCTCAAAATGTGACATTTTGCCTCTCTCGTTTAACCTACAGCCAGTTATTTTTAAATTTTAGCAATATGTTTTTTTCCCAGGAGCCCTCCCCAGAAATGTTATAGGTGCTTAATCCAAGCCTAAGGTACAGGCTACCAGTGGTACCTCCTCTTAACTGTAACAGCGTGAACTGCTTGCTGTAATTCATTACATCATATTCGGGGGTGAAAGAATTCACACTACTAACCTTTCTCCGCAGAATACAACGTGCATTATAGTGATAAAAGCAGGGGAGAGATTTGCACCACACTGCTATTTCCCAGTGCCTTGCTATACTCCTGAAGATAAGGAGACACCTGAGGGTCCCCCTCCTACGCTGTGAAGGCAAAAGCCCTTTGCCAGTTTGTACCCAGAGACAGCTTCTTCACTCTCAGCAGTTTTGCCGTTACTTTGTGGAAGTGCTGAGAATTTTCAGTGGAGTAGGAAAAAACTGGCTGCTCTAGAAATTATTTACTTATACGCAGCAGATAAACCAGGTTGTCATTTACACCTTCCTAACCTGTGGGGAATAAAGCACAGGCAGAGATAGTTTAATTGAATGTTTTCAAAGTGTTTTGAGCTCTTAGTTTTGAAGGAGGTGCTACACAAATGGAAAAAACAAGATCGTTTTTGTGATATTACAGACACATGCAAAGTAGGATTTTGTTTTGATGGTAACGGCAATGATGACACAATCCTCTGCCTTGTGTGCTAATTGATCCATCAACAGACTGCACCACACCTCTGCTTTTCCTCCATATGGTGTATTAGTAATTAGGCCATTTGAGTCTGTTTTATGGAGGTGGCTTGGTACCTCTAAATCAATTAAAGTGTTTTCACCATGAGGGCGGTGAGGCACAGGAACAGGTTGTCCAGAGAAGTTGTGGAGGTCCCATCCCTGGAAGTGTTCAAGGCCAGGCCGAATGGGGCTTTGAGCAACCTGGTCTAAGGAAGGTGTCCCTGCCCATGGCATGGGGCGTTGGGACCAGGTGATCTTTAAGGTCTCTTCCAACCTAAAACATTCTGATTCTATGATTCTAATTATTCAAAGACTTCCTATGGATTCACTTTTTATGAGACTCTTTAAAGAGAAATATCAACTGCATGGAAAATAATTTTGAGGGTGACAATGCAATTGTTTATGCTTGGATTAACCTGTCGGTAAAAAGCAAAACAGTACAAGAGGATCAGAGGAAGAGTGTAAGTCTTATACAGATGCTTTTGTTAGAGAAACTCCCAATCTTCTTAACACGTCAGTCAACTCAAAAAATTGGAATGAAAAGCCTTAGCCTTTTTTTCCCTTTCTATTTCTCTCCCAATATCTTGAAACTGACAATTCAAGGACTGAAAAATTTCTGAGCTCTAGGGAAAAAACAAAAGGGGAGGGGGGAATTAAAAGGACTGAAAATGGTCTTACAATTTATGTGTAAATCAGGCTGATAATGTCTGGCTAAGACAACAACTGCAGTGCATAGACGAGCTATCACAAGCGTGGCTTCTGTCAGCAGCGTGCTGCTGCCGTGCCGCTGCCACCCATCAAAGCCAGAAGACTAAAGCTCAGCAGGGCCAAGGACACATGGCTGTGCTTGTGTCTCTTCAGCCTGTGATGGCTTTGCCATTGGATAAACGCCTCTTTGAGGGCCTGGCTGGGATGCTGGGGTGAGCCCCGCCGCGGGAGCTGCTGCCTGACACTGATAAGCTGCGAAGAGCTGGGGACCTGGCCCCCAAGCCCAGCTGCCGGCGGCTCGCAGCCGCATCCAGCCCTGCTGCAGGTGCTGGCTAATTAGCCCTATTAAAGCAACTTCACTTGCCCCTCCAGCAGTTAATATCTCAATTTCAAACCTTCATTACTAGGGGTTAATAACTCAGGCAGAGAAATGCGCTTGGGACTTGCATTTGATGTAACACGGAGATTGTTTTTACTTCCCAGTCGAAATAAATATTGTGAATGTGAAATCCTACTAGACACAGCCTCAAGTCATCCAAATCCACTGCTGGGTACTCACACCCCTCAGGGGTGCTGTGGCGGGGAGATGCCTGAATATCATTTGGGGGGTCAGACTCTTGTGCGGGGTATGTATTTTCCTGTGACTTGAAAGGCCATGTTGTTAGCCCGGGAGAAACCACATTCAAATGAGAAAGCTCACTTCCCTTAGGGGTTACAGGCAATTAGCACTGCAACGTTTGGATCACATTTCTGACATTTAGAATAATGTACAGAAGTTGCAGAAACTTCGTTTCTCCGTGCAACTCATTTGGGTTAGGAAAGCGTTTCAAAATGGAAAAATGTTTGCTGAAGAAAATCCCCCTGCCATGCCAGCCACAGCAGGCAGGTCCCGGCTGGTCCCTGCTCCCTGCCATCCCCGCCAGCTGTTTGCAGCAAGGATTAGTTTTCTTGGGAAGGCCCTCTAACATCTGGTCCGCATCCCTCCGGACTGCGGACCTGTGGGGCTTTCACAACAGCAAGTTTCGAGCCCTTCACGACAAGGCGCAAACCACTATTGAAACTGTGGATTCATTAGCCATTTCCCTTCCACCGGCTCCATAGCTGGAATCAACTCCAAAACAACAGAAATCAAAGATTCCTTTTAATTATTTTTATTTTCTGGCACAACGGTTGCCACCGTTTGAGGCAGGGAACATGTTGTGGAAATTGTCTCCTCCTTGGATCCCACTTCCCTTTTGTTCACTCCCACCGAGTTGGCAGGGCTTGCCGGCCGCGGGCGCCGGGGGCTGCAGGGGAACGCCGTGCTGCCGACACTCCCCACACTCCCTCTCCCAGCCCCTGGAGACCGGGATGGCCTTTTCAACCCCGGCTTGTTTCTGTTGGTCCAGTCAAGCTGAGGGCAGAGCTCCGATTTCCTTTCTGAGTCGGCCTTCGGGAATGCTGAGGGCTTGCAATGTACATCNAAAAAAAAAAGGGGGTGTGTGTGTGGCAGGTTATCCACATAATTGCCCTTCAAAATAGGGTGGAAAATAGCAGCTAATAAATATCATGAATGTCTGCAGAAGGATTTCATTTAGACTGTACTTTTGGAAATGAACTCCAAACTCTGGTTTGGTGTCTCTTCTTGTAATTGATATTCTGAACAAATCTCTTTGCAGTTTTGTGGCTTATTGGCCCCACGCACATGAGGAATATTTGTGACATGGAGCGGCAAAATATGTCTCCAGCTGAGGTGTCAAGAACATCCAGAACTGGAGAGACTGCTCACAGGGCTCTGCTGATTTATTTGTCCTGTTTTCTCTTGACAGCCACAGACAAAAATGGATCACAAATGACACCAAAATTGCTACAGTTCCTGAAAGAGAAAGGACCCCCTTTCTTCCCTCAGCTCACCCTTGCTGTCTGTCACCACCTAGCAGGTGACATTTCTAAGCTGGGAAACAGTCCCTCCTCCCATCTGTCCTCAACTCCAGAAAGCAAATGAGCAACACCTCACCTTGCCACCAGGTCCCAGGTTTTGGGTAGAAAACAGTGTCCTCTCTTCCACAGCATACTGCCACTGTAATGAACTCTTGCCTTTTTTTATTTTAAAACTGCTGTATGCTCTGGTGATCTGCTACAGGAGGATAACAGATGGGAATCATTTCATGGCTCGATGGTTAATATCTAGCACTCTATGTTGCTTTTCTTGGTGACCAGACCTCACTTCTTTCATGATGCTTATCCATGCTGCAGAGCCTCTGTGAGCAGGAGGAAGCCCCAGGGTGAAGGTGTGACCCTTGCCAGCAACCTGCTCTGAGGACCTGCTTGTGTGCCACCACGTTTCTAACAACAGAAACAACCTGACAAAACCAGCCTGTTGCTATCAACTGTGTCTGGAGCAGGGATTTACTGATGCTACGTTGCGGGATAAGATTATGAACTCGAGGTACCTCGCCTAGCTATGCCAACTGACACTTTGTACCATGAGTAGAGTGGTTTTCCACCAGTTGCCAGTAGATTCCCCCGAGAGGTCGTCTGTTTCCCAGGCGCCACAAAAAGAGACAACGCAAAACAGTTTTATGAGGTCTGTATATAGCATTAATGCACATTTGTAAGGAAGCAAGGGTGTCTCTTGGAGATCCACAGACAAAGAGAGGTTGGAAGCTGTGGGTGCTGACTAAATTTGATATTCTTTGGATGGAGGTCCCATTCCCCTTGAAGGCAGTGGGAACTCAGTTGGCGGTTTCGATGGAAGAAGACCACTCTCTCTATAGGTCTCCAGGGGGGATTTCTCAGTCTTCAGGGTTAGTAAAGTGCTGCAAATCCTTGAGCATCAAGGCCCTCTGCCTGGTGACTAGGCACTGGGAAGGGGCCGAGGTGAGGTGGCCCTGGCTCTCCCACACAATGCAACGTGTTTTTTGTTTTTTCCCAGTCTGTTTTCTTAGTGCAGATTATAAACAGTTTCAGGGCAAGGTCTTACTGCAGCAGCTAACGTGTCTGGTACAGAGCGAGGGGTGGCTTCTAAATCCAACTGCATTAGTCTGTAATACAGTTGAATACATGATCTGGAAGCCAGGAGAGCCACCAGCATATTTACTTTGTCGAGAATTAGGAAGCAATAGTAGAGATTGTCAAATAGAATAAAACGTCTTTAAGAAATGTGAGGGGAAAAAGGCTTCTATGCATTTATGTATACTTCTTGTGCTCATACCAATCAAAGAAAATCCACATACACATTTATTTTCCAGAGAAAGTCTCCTGTGGATAATAAAGGTGAGAACATATTGCACTGCCTGGTACACATATGATAAACCATTCCATTCTGCTGGAAGAGGTAGGTGAATTTTTTTTCCTCTTACTGATTTATTTTAAAACAGACCAATTAAAGTACAAATGTTTTTCTGAAAATCTCACCCTCCTCTGTGCATAGCAAAATGATATCATGGTTCACTCTTGCTTTATATTACTCTCCCCTCCATTTGTCTTTTAAGAGGTAAGGGTATTTCTCAAACTCATAGGCTCTTACATGAAGAGAGCACACTGTTCTCTCCAATATGAACCGCAAAACCTTCAGTGTTCCTTTGAATTTCCAGCCATACAAAGGAGTTTTCAGACATGCCAAGAAGATCGAAGTGGCTGGTAATGCAACATTAAAATCAGATTTTTAACAGAATCTTTATATGTTTTACTTCATTTTTGGAAATAACACAATGGCATATTATGTCAATGTGTCTAGCTGAATCTTTTAATATGGAATGCACTTTGCAACCTTTCCATCGTGGGATTCAGCTACTGAAATGGTATGTGGGAGTGTTCTCACTGGGCAGCAAAAAGAGCATGATGGATAATCTCTATCAAGCATATCATTGCTTCCAGGTGTTGGCTCATTTTAATGAGCTACTCATGGGCTAACCTACCTTCCCAGTACGTTTTCCTTCTCAAAATGGCAATTCCCAAAAAAGAAGCTGCCATCCAAGGGACAGCTAGATCAACTAAGGTGCTTGTGATACATTGTTTGTTTCTACTTTCCAGGGATAATCTAGATCTGACTTACAGGAAATTCTTGAGAAACAGCAACACAAAATTAGTTTTCTAACCGTAGATCTCTTCACAAAAGTAATAACTTTTGTATTCTTTCCCTCCCATAATTTTCATTTAATGTGCGAATTAGTAGATATCTTGGCGTTATTTTGTAAATATTTGTGATGGCATGCCACTTTTTGTGAAACAGAATAATACTGAAGGCCATTGATTCTGAAAATCCATTTCCTGTCTGAAAAAAATTCTAGCAATTTTAGTTAAAAGTAGTATCTAAAATTACCATAATTGAAAATTATGAGGGATTTTTTCCCCCAAATTACTCACCGTCTATGGATTGACAACAGTTTGTGAACAGTCTGTATCCTGATTTGGCAAGTCACCTTCCTCAGTGATGGATTTAAATACTTGTTTTTAAAAAGACGTATTTCGACAGAACGCCATGTTACAAACCGGAGCTCAAAACAAACTCATGCTGAACAATTCAAAATAATGAGAGAGAAACTAGGAGTAGAGTTACCGCTTAAGTGTTTCGAACATTTTGGCACTGTTGAAGTCATTCTGAAAAGCAACTATAACGCGTTCATCAGGTTGAATGGAAGCTGATGGGATTCATGTGCCGTGTGTTCTTGGACAAGTTACTCTTTACAGATTCACAGAAAATAGCTTTTAGATGGTGGTCTTAAAGTCAAATGATGAATACTTGGTTCTGCATTAGAAATCTGTAGAAAAATAATTTTAATTAAAAACATGCAAATTAAAGAAATTGCAAATAAGTGTTTCAAACACGAGAGAGGGCTTTATTTATTATTATCTCCCTGATTTAATATAGCTGAGGGATTATACTTTAGTAAGAACTCCATGCAGATATATGCTTTGGGCCCATGTCAGGTTATAAAGGCTGTGGATGAAGACACGGGAAGTTTTCACTATTATATTCAACACTTGCTTACATTCTTGCAGGATTTTATTAAGATTCCTGGGGAGGGTGGGCACCCACAGCAGCTCACCTGGGTACCAGAGGGGAGAGGGACCCTCTGGGTTTGCTCTTGGGTCATCAGTGTCACTTGATTTTTTCTTCCCTATCTTTACAGTTATGCTCTCTGTTGTGGATGTTGCAAATGCATGCTGTTACTTGTTTCTATCTCCGTCTGGCTTGAGTCAGAGACAACGGCTGGCTGGCTGGCCAACAACTCCATTTCTCTGGATGTGGTGGTCCTGAACGTTGGGGTCCTGGAATGCTGGTGAGCCCCCAGAGCCACGGGCACCTTTCTCAGGGCAGGTCTCGGCGACTGGGGGAGCAATGCAGCAGCCCGTGGAGGACAACGGTTCTGTGAAGGACGTATCTCCCAGGACTGGCCAGCAAACCAAGAATGCTTGGCCTACAGCAAACTGGGACAGAGGCTGTCCCAACCCAAAGGGAGCACCACAGCTCCCATTGCTTTGCCTTCCAAGCCAGGGGTGAGTGGAGCCGAGAACAGCAATTTAATGCAGCTGGGAGAAGTTAGATGTCCTTTACTGCCAGACAGTTAAAGCAATTATTTCTTTCTCCTACTCTCCTGGAGCCACAGGCCCTACATGTGTGTCATAACATCCTATCAATCATTCAGGCGTATTCCTGGACGAAGGGGATCGGTACATGTACATGCTCCTCTCTGCTGTACGCCAGGGTTAGTTCCTGCAGCTGCCCCAAGTCTGTATCCCACGCTTTCTGTTCTTCCTCTCCTCACCTCACCAAAACCTCCAACACTGGCGTGACATGGACGGGATTTGCAGAGGCAACAGGACAGAGAGTTGCTGGGGATGGGATCATTTTCATCCCATGCTCAGGGGTAGGTGTGCCAGAGTCGGACTGGATTTTTTCCGAGGGCAAGGAATCATTTTGAGATTCTAAAGCTCACTGACAGCCCATTAGGCAAAGGTAGCCCTTGCCAGGTCCAGCGATTTTCTTTAAAAGTCTGTCAGAGCTCAAAGCAAATTCCCAGACACTTTCTGGCACTGTAAGACACAAACTTTTCTTCAAGCTTGCTTTGAATCTACTAAACCTATGCCAGTTAAAAAAGCTGCTGCTGGAGCTGAAGCGAAGTCTTGGCTTTCACATTTTTCACATCCACAACTGCTTGAGAACAGTGTGACATTCTGTCTTTGGCAACCGGGAGGAATTTCGGCAGAAGGGAAGCTGACCTGACAGGCGCCCTCGGCAGCCTCTCCCCTGCTGCATGCATCACAGCGGGCCGGGAGGCAGAGGGCTGCATTTTAGGTGAAATGCAGGTGTGGGACGCAGAAGGGCTGGTGAGAGACCACATCTTTCACTGTGGCACCAGTCAGGGGCCCCAAAAAAGCTAAACTTCATCACCCGCAGGCTCTGATTATTTTAGAAACCACTATTAATTAACAATAGCATAAGCTGATGGTTAATGTCAGAAAAACAGTTCTTATTCCACTGATTATGCTGAGAAAATAATTAAAGAAAGTATAGAAGGGTCTGGTCCTCCGTCAATATATTCATTCCCTTGTTAGAATGACCCTAATGGTTCCTAAACGGTATTAGGAAATTCACCCTCTCATGAACGTCAAGAAGTTTTGCCCAGATAAAAGTTGCGAGCCCAGACAAGTTATTTTAAATATAAAACATCTGGTTTATGTATTTCTTGCAGGGATGCCCTGCTTTATTCAGAAGCAATGTAAAATGCATTTTAATACAAAGATTCACCGGTTAAATATGCAAGCCCCAAACAAGGCTTAACTGCTAGAATTCAAGAGCTTTTCTATGCCTGTGAACTCCCCAAATGAATCATAGCCCTAGGCACCCATTTTGGTGCATGCATATGTTTAAAATGTAAAAAAATTAACCCTTGGGCTGCCATTGCTTTGGCAAGTGGGAGTGCGAACATTTTATGCTTGTTTATTATGGTAGTCAGAGCTTTAAAATGAAAACCACTAACTAAGAGCAGAACAATTACAGTGTTATTTCATTTTGTAAAGAATGTGTTACTTGACATGGGAAGTTCAGATTATAATGCCTAAAATGGAGAAAGTGAGAGATGAGATCTATGTGATCGGGATTAGATGAAAGCTTAATGGGGTTCCCAACCCACAATCGACAGAACTATCCCAGTTATAGACTCTCTTTTCCAAACTCTCAGGTGAACCTGTGCTGTTTCTTTTCCACTTGGTTCTGTATTTTTCTACAAATGCACCAGCCTGACCTGCTATGCCCCCATCATAGACTCATAGAATGGTTTGGGTTGGAAGGGACCTTAAAGATCATCTAGTTCCAAGCCCCCTGCCATGGGCAGGGACACCTCCCACTAGACCTGGTTGTTCAAAGCCTCATTCAATCTGGCCTTGAACACTTCCAGGGATGGGGCCTCCACAGCTTCCCTGGGCAACCTGTCCCAGTGCCTCACCACCCATGTCAGTGCAGTGCAGTTGCCCCTTCTGCTTCCTGTGCCTAAATTCCTGGTCGCTGCCGGCCTGTAGTTCACAGGTCTACAGTCCTTAATCTGACCCCAGGTGAGGCACAGGGCATCGTTCCTAATGGAAAATAATAAACAAGACCGTCAAATACTACTGAGCAATTATTTTCTCTTTATCAAAGTTGTTCTTGGTGGAAAGAATGCGCATTGGGCAGCTGCCAGCAGGTCAAGAAGGATGAACTGAGACATGTATATCCCCAGACAGACTTCTTACATTGGTTTAAGCGTTTTACTTCACAGGCTGAAATTCTGTCTTTATTTTCTGCAAATTGATTCTTTATATTTCCAGGATGTCTGACTATATGTGAAGACCTTCAAGCTCCTGGATCCTGTACGCTCTCATGAGAGCACGGTCAGGGTTTTGCGCTGTTGTCCTAGTCCCTCTGGTTGTGGACTGAAAGACAGTACAGGCCAGATCACAAGCCCTACAAACTCCACATGCCCAAATCACATCAGATATGGATGTGAGGAGTTCCAAGAGATTGCATGCCCAACTACAGCCATGCACTGTGAAAGCAGGTTTCTGGAGAACAATGCAGCTCACATGAGCCCTCTTGCTCACGTGAGCTGCCAGATGGCCAGAGTGGGGAGACAGAAGGCAGCGCCATGAGGTCTCAAGGACATGGGGGCCTTGGTCAGCCTCTGCAAGGACCATGGACTTGTCACTAACAGACTCTCCAGCAGCTGTATCAGAAAGGAGCCGCAGAGCTGGCTTGAGGCCATCTTTACCAGAACGGGCAAGTGCTCTTGCTTTTGGTTAAAGAAACCAAAACTAGCCTGTCTGCAGAGAGACAAGAACCTGCTTTTACATGCAGCTGCCATGAAATGGGTGTTGGAGGGAAGCCCGAGGGCCTCTGTGGAGTGAACTGCTCAGGGTGAAGGCTCTTGCGCCAAGATATGTGTCTCTCCTTTGGCATGTGAGGTCACAAGTCAAAATTTGTTCAGTTATTAATCCTAACAAAACATCTACCCACATGTTTTGCAACAACCCTGTCCCTGTTTCCTGTTAATTGCATCTCAGTGAAGGCCATTGGTTTCTTTTGTGGAGATGAAGGGCGTAGGCAGGCAGCAACCTCTTGACTTTTAGCTTAGCCACAGGTTGCCCATGGATCCTCACCTGCTGCTCACTTCACCTGACAAGAGGAAGAGGGACAGTTTTCCTCCCTAAATCTGGAAGTCCAGTACCCCTGCTCTAGTCTGGATGTTTTGTGCTGCTGTGCACAGACACAATAGTTTTTCCAAGGGGAGTGGGTTGGGTTCTTCTGGGGCCCACCAGCTTCATTGCAGCATGCCCTGGAGACCAGCTCTGGAGGATACCTGCAAGTGAGTTTCTGACCAGCTGGAGGAACCTGTTCTCACTCTGCTTCAAAAGCGGCTGGTGGTGGTGGGACCAGAAGCCTGGCGAGGAGCCAGACAATCCACACCAGTGCTCACACTCTCGACATGCTCGTGGGAACTCTGGCAGCGGAGGGAAGAGTGGAAGCATGCAACATTGCTGTGCTCTTTAACCACTGTCCTCAGTGACTGCCGTGATGTGATCCCAACAGGTCACAGTCCATTACTGATACCGTCTTTGGAATCTTTTGTTGCTGTTTCACGTAAACAGCTCGACTTCTTCTTTCTGTATTTTAGACTATTATACAGCTACTCAGCACTGTGCTTCCCTTGTAAAATAAATGGTAATGTGGAATAAAGGCAACTCTACCCTACTTCCCTTCCTGAGGAGAAAAATCTGATTATTGTTGGGTATTACCTGGAGATATTTGTGCATTCATAGATGGATGGGTATGCCAATATACATATGGATACATATACATACACACGCACACACATTGTAGAGGCACATGTGTGTGTGCTTTATTCTCACATGCAGACAAAACATATCACAGCATGGATTTATTAGGCATGAAATACAGGTTTATATGTCAAATATATATATGAGTACTTTATATTCTTTCTCTTTTCTTTAAAAAATAAAAGTAACGGATGTTGCATGAGTGCTGGCAGTTGTAGAGAGCTAGCCCAATTCACTGAGAGCATGAGGAGCATGCCTCAGAAATGCTCAAAGCTGTAGCACATTAACAAAATAGTCTGATTTGCGAAGATGTCAGGTTTCCCGAGTTTTGCAACTGTTGCTCGCAGACATCTGCAACCATGTCTCTCACAGAGCAGGAAGCACTGTTGTCTGACAATAGCTCTGTTTTCAATTTGGTACCTCCTTCAGGGTTTATAACTCCAAGAAAAAAATGCCCATTGTACTGGAAACAAGATTTTCACAATGGCTTGTGCCTTGGCCCATCTTGTATTTGTAGGTGCCAGATTATAGATGTAGAATGAGTTTTCCTTTTGAGATTGCGGCTTTGAAGAACTGAGTTATGTTGAACTTTTTCTCTTCAGAGATTCAGCTCTTTTTTTCCCTCGCTTAATAGTCTCTGAATGTTGTAATGGCGTTCAGATCTTCTTGTCCCCAACCATTAGCCCTTTGAAACATACTGTAAGGTAAGAAGTAGGCAAAACAAAACTGTATTTTCCTCCAACCTCCATATTTTCATTACTTTGAGAGTTTTCACTCAAAGAGATAATCCCTCTTATTTTTACTATCTGGTCTTTCTTTCTCAGACATAACTCCAGGGGAAAAAAAAAAAAAAACAACAGAAAGAAAGAAAGAAAAAAAAAAAGCAGATTGGTAAAATTGTGCTTAAACCCATGTAGCTGGCTTAGCTAGCGATCTAAATCTGAGATGCATTAAATCCCGAGAACATAAAAGTTCTGTTATATATTGCTGTGTTTTTTCTAGATGATATAAGGCAAAACTCAGCTCACATCAATTTATGTCCCACTTAGAAGAGCTAAATATTTCAGTATCACCTTTCTTGGCGACCTCTGCCAGATGGGCTCTAACAGAGCCAACAGCACTTTGCAATGACTGCTATCTGAGTCACGCTGCCATAGGCAGGAGCTCGTCTAACTCAGATGTGGATGTCTAAAAATTAGATTTCTAAATCACAATTAACAACTCTCTGCACCTTTTATAATCAGAGGAGAGAAAAAGAAGCCTTTGCAGAGAAATACATCTGACTTGAACGCATGTTCTGGAGTGAGATTAGTGACAGGTTTTTTTCAGGTGACTATTTCTGTCCAGTGAGGGTCACATGTGTTCCTCCCTGATGTGCTGCATGGGCTGGTGGAGGTCCTCTTTGCATTTCTTCTCTTCCTCTGCTTTAAAACTAAATTAGTTCTGAAATAAAGGTACACAAAGCCTTCTGTATAAGATAGAAGCTTGACGGGGTGAACTCGATTCAGCGTAATTATAACACTATCCAACCTTAAGCAGGCTTTTAAAAAACTTTTAAAATAATTTGTTTGTTCCTTCTTTTATATCGCTGTTGTTAAATACTACCACTACAAGAGAAAACATAGTACTGTATGCAAATTATCGATGCGCAACTATTCAGGGAACAGAAAAATTCTTCTTAAAGGTACATTGTTCTTTCCAACTATGTTTAAGATAGAGCATTAGTATAATATTTTTTAATTTTGTTTTGTTGATATGTGCCTTTATCTTAATGATATTTAAATATATTTGCGAAATATCCTGGGCGGATATAAGTAGGCAGAGGTCCACTGGCTTCAGCATTGCATTGGCAGACCACTAGTTGTCCATTTGTATTTACCTGACTTAGCAACAAACTCTGGAAATTTTTAGAAAGAAAACAGAACTGTAGTATAAGGATAGGTCAAAATGAAATGTTAACAGTCTGTTGCAAAGGCAAAAGGGACCACTTTGCTGTTTAACCTCATTCCTCATTACAAAACATATCTCTACAGACTTTGTGCTAGTAATTAAAAACGTCTGGTTTAGCATTTGATGTGTATTAGGCAAAGTTTCAAGTCATGCAGTCTTCAGCAGAAACGAATGTCCCCCACGACTAAAAAACTCTTTGGATTGTGAGAGAGGAAAAGTGGAGAACATTTAATTAGACATGCCTTCATATTGTCTTGTGAATAAAATAAAATAAAATCTCTTATACAGGAAGATATTGCTGTAGAATTTGATATGATTGGTGTTGCTCGTATATATTTGTGTTAGACAGCTATGTAGAAACTACTAAGCACTGAATGCCAGGAACAGACCATGGGCACAGATTTGTCATAACAGTGCATGGATATGCTTCTGAGACAAATGTGTTAATAATTTACAGCTCCCAGCCAGTTGGAGTTTGGCTCCTGAGGTCTTTCCTGAGGATGGAATCCCATCTCCGGGAGATGTTTGTGTTATCTCAAGTTGCTTCTTGTCTCCTTATTTATATGTTTTGAATTTTTTTCGTCCTATTCTTTTCTCTTTGATTTCCAAGCAGCTCTGTTTCACACCAACAACTCTGACATTTCCATTTTTCAAAGCCTGTTTTAAAAGCATGGTTGGGCCTGCCACATCTCAGGGTAAGCAGAATGATATGCTTTTAGCAATGGATAATTTCCAACTCAAGTTGGAAACAAGGCAGCGCTTCCTCAAACATGGTCAGTAGACCACAGAAGGAAAAGGATGCAATGCAGGAGACTATAGCTAGTGATCCTATGAGACCATATGATTTAAATCTTTTCTGTATAGTTTGAAACAAAGCATGATAAGGATAGAGGTGCCTAATGATTGGGGAGGAATCTCAGGGCTGACCAAGTTCAAAGAAAAGGAAAAGAGAATTAACCATGAACTAGAGTATTCATTTGCTGTGTTTACTATGTTCCTCAAAATGAATTCTGTGCACTCAGTGGTACTTCCTAGGTAAACAATGTTATTTTAATCAGTGTATGTGCAATAAACCACTCTTTACAGCATCTTATATCTAAGTTGGCTTAAATAAAATGAACACAACTGCAAAATCATTTGAAAGAAACACTGTCTCCATGCGCACTCAACTGTGCAATTAAGGGTTTGATACCTTACATATGCATATTTGAACTTTTATCTTGATTTGTGGGCCTGTTACCACCAGACTCTTTATTTAGATTAAAGCATTTCGAAGTGAGATGAAAATACGTTCCTCGTGTTACCTTGCTTCCAGTATAATGATACCTTTTTGTTGAAGCCACAGATAATTATAAAACCCTTTACTCAAATAGGAAGTGCATTTCTGCCTAACTGTGCACTTTAAACATGTTAATATTCCTTGCACGTTTGATCCTGTTTGGAGATAAATAAATAGTTTAAACTACTTTATAAAGTCCTCTGGGAAAAGTCAAAGCAAGTTCAGTTTATATATAAAAATTTAAATTTAAGATTGTACTTTAACATACTTTGACTTAGCTGAAGTGGAAATTGTACCTATCCCATTATTGTAGGTCTGGGTCATGCCAGGATCTTTTCTAATATTTAATAATAATGTATACCTGAGTTTTGTTTATGTCTATACAAAATATATTTCAACAGATTATCCATTACTGCATTGAAGTATTTTTTTCCAGGGCATATTCCTGTCAGTCTTCTTGCAGTCTAATTTGCATTTCCTCGATCAGATTAGCACCAGCGAAGTGGACACATGTTAATTTGAAGATATCCATGAGCAGGAACACGGACCCTCACAAATTCTCCTGAAAGCCGTATTCTCTCTGAGAGGTCCTTTCCCCTTCAGAAGCTATTTGAGTCAAATAATATTTCAAAAAACATCTTTAATCACTTTGGGGCATTTGCAGCTGTGGCTGGAACATGCTGCCCAGGCACTCAACATAGCTCCAGCAGCTGCTTTATGGCCAGCTGCCAACAGTGACTTTGCATCTTTTCTTTCCTTTCATCAGGTGTGAAACAGCAAGTGCCAACCCAGAGAGGCAGGATGAGGTTAAGCTTTGGACTGAGAATATGTGAAACCCTGTCTGAGAGCAAGGCGTGACCCTGAGACAGCAACCAATCTCTTTTTGCTCTGGAGGAGACATGTTTTGGGGCCAATTTTTACCTAGACAGCAAACTATCAATAGCCAAAGAAGCTTCTCCTGCCTCACTACTTCACTTCTTGTTCCCTGCTTGAGGTACCGAGGACTATTAATCCTTCCAACATCTTTTGAATTGGACTCAAGTTTAGCATGTGCAGCTCGGTGAGGTGCAGGCGATCCTGTGGATGTTGTCCGTGGCTGCAAGCCAGCCGCGTATCCTTTAGCAGCGGCAGTGATCCACAGTGAAGCTGTTGCTTCATTGATGATTGTGGCCCATTGTCATGGTGAAACAATGCTGGAATTTCCCTTGTTAGAACTGCGTCCTCTAAAATGTCTCTATTTGCCCCCTGAAGTAACAAGAGGGATATAAAATGCAGCATAATACAAGAGTTTTGTAGTAGATAATGGGTATTTTAATAGCAACAGGAGGGAGAATGAAAGAGCCTAATTATAGTACATGCAGGAAATGCATATTTTAAAGTGCTGTAGAAAGATGTGTGGGCAGGGAGCTATTTCAGCTGAGCTTTTGCAGTGTGATGTTCCCCCAGTCAGAGGTCTCATGTTAGCTACTGAACACCCGAAATCAAGCACAGGAAATAATGAATTGAAGAAATTCTGGACATTTAAAAGCAGAAAATAATACCTTGGCTACATGTGATCCCAGACTATAGCTCAGTGTCTGAACTGATTTGACGCATCTGGGACAAACATGGTTTGCACAGTCAGGCCTAGCAGTTGTATTTGATTGGGTTTTACAGGCGAGGCCAAAGAAAGAAGTAAGTGACAGAGTGGACTTTTGGGGCTGAATTTTGCCTTTATGTATCTCATCTTCATATGTTCAACTATTTCAAACAAATCTGGCACTCCTCTTTCAAAGAGAAGTCAACAAGCAAGCCATGGCACTTCAGGAGGCATCCAGAGCCATTTTACGGTTGCGGAGAAGTTACAGGAAAGGATAGGGGCAAGAACTGACCAAACACAAAAATTACATGCACGGGTAACATTCTGGATTCCTGGAAAAATGGAACGTGCAACTAATGTTATGTCCAGGCAGCCCCCACTGTGTAAGCAGGACTTGCTCAGGAGACCTGTACAGGTGTCACTGTCCTCGGCAGCACTTCAGGGATCTGACTTCCACAGTGAAAGTGCTTTTGGCTGCTTCTTGGCTAGAAAGCCTTGGTAAAGCCAATGCCACCCACCTAGTGTGCAGAGAACAGCAAGGGAGGCAAAATATATGCGTGGCCATTAAAAAATGTCTGTGACTTCCCACCCAGAATCTTCTGTGCAAGCACATCTCAGGAAAAGCTGGACAACTGGATTTGTTATGCTAGCAGGTGACACAGTAAACCTCTCCAAGACCAGAGCATCACATCAGATATAGAGAATCAACCTCTCATTTTAGTACACACATGGGAAAAAGATGAAATGTTGATGCTGTGAAACTCTTTCACAGCTCTTAGCTTTCTGTCTTTACAGTTATAAAATTTCACAACGTAATTAAATTCCTGAAGAGGTCATGATGCAGAAATAAAAGCTCCTTAATCTGAAGTAGACAAGAACTAAGGCAAGACAACCATTGAAACAGAATCTTGCTTCTTAAAGTATTTGGCACTCAAAAAAAAAAAGGGGGGTGGGGTGGGGTGGCTGACTTTGATTTATGCTTTACTACTTCATGTATGTATGACTCCTTTGTTTACGTATTCAGGGCTTTTTTCCCTAGAAAAAACAGCATCAAAGTCATGCCTAGAGGACATGTATAAAATTTAAAACCAAGGCAGACAAGAATAAACAAAATCCATGTGTATCTGTGTCAGTGACTTGCAAGGATGCTCAGGAGATACTGTCTGTAAATATTCCCTCAGAAAAGGAGTGGGATTTATCCAAAAAGCGGCTAAAGAATATTGCCCTTTATAGAGCATTTAGCAAATGGGTATGCTCCAGTCCTTCCTGGTGTGAGCCTGGAAGTTCTTGGGAACCTCAGCCCTTACCTCTGAGGCGTTCCTCTGAAAATGCTCCTGGAGGAGAAGAAACAACAGCTACTTTGAGTCCATTTCTGGCTGGAGTCAGTGTGCTGATCCATTCTGGCACTTCTGGAGGCAGGACAGCCTTTGGAAGCCCTCTCTGCAATGGGGCCCTGTCGCTGGCAAGGAGGAGCCCAAGGCCTGGCACTACTCCAAGCTGGCTTATTCAAAATCAGTGCTATTGCTTTTCTCCAGGTAGTGCTTTCACACGAGACAGGAGAAGGGGAGAAAATTTCATGCCTGTGTCTTTGGATCAAAATATTGCCTTAATACAGATCTGCCCGAAACTCTTCCTTACCAAAATGCCAAGAGTGCGTTAGCCCAATAAGGTTCTTTGCGCAGATCGAAGTTTCTGGATCGGACTTATTTATTTTGGATGACTGTATGAAAAGTTTAGTGACAAAAAGTCTTTTGTATCTATACATAATGGCTTTCAACCTACATTTATTCTGCTTTTTAGTTGTGAAACCATTTAACTGTTTTTTGGGGTAATTATTCTTAAGTAAGTAGTAAATAATCTGCAGCTCATTGACCAAGAAATGAGTGCTGTTTTGTAGGGATGTTCTTGAAGAGCTCCTGCAGTTACAAAGAAGAGGTTGTATTGCCCTAAAAGAGGGGTAGCATACAGGTATGGCCTGTAAATTTATTATGTGAAAGCATGTTCAGTCACTCTTCAATACGGCTCAGAAAGTTACTGTTCTACCATTGTCAGGCTTAAATCTGCATTTCACTACGTCAGCTTTATGACATTGTAAATGCAATGAATTAATAGCGGTACAGTGGTGGTACCTCAGCATGACGTCAGAGTAAAGAAGTGAAAAATCACAGGGATTTAAGTCCGGTTTTACCAGATTAAATCAAAGGTCCATCCATAACAGCGTCCCATCTCTGATAGTTTCCAGTGGCAGATACTTAGAGGAAAAGTATACAAACCCAGAAAGTTTACAGTGACATTTTTTCCTAGTACATTGCCATCTTCCAACAGCCAACAAGCTTGTTTTTTCCCAGGAAGACATCATAGTTTTGTACAAACAGCTCTTGAGACTTTTTACTTCCATGGATGTATTTCATGACTTTTTGCAACTATATAGCCTCAAGCATCCAAAATCTAGACTGTGAAGTCTTACACCATCCACTTTGAAGCTTCACTGTTAATGGGAGTATGATAATTTCTGTCTTGTGAAAATAACCTCAACATTATATTTGATACATATTCCCGAATTATTTCCTAAAATAACTTTTTTTGAACTGGAGGTGCCTCTTGTCTTTTTTCCCAGTAAAAGAAAGAGGTTAGTAACTTCTAATGCTTCCAAATTTAATTGAGATGTGACAAAGTAAATCTGGGGATACTGATGACACATATGACATTGGGAGTTGGGACAGTAGGTCATTGGATCCCTTTTTGCAGGCCTCAAAGACCTGGCAACTCCTGCATCTGATTGTTAACAACAACAAATGCTGCAGGATGCATTTAGTTCTGGGACTTCACATGTTTTCTTAAGGTCACCCATGAGATAAACACACTTCTGAACACTTGTAGCTAGAAGTCCTGGCCTGTTCACATGGAAAAAGTGGAGGGGCTGGAGACATCACCCTGGAAGGTGCTAAACCAGGTGCATAAGGCCCAAGAATCTACAAAGTGCCCCAAAGCCCTCCAATCTCACTCGCACCATCCATGTGAACGTGTCTCAGAGGCTGGCGGCTACACCAAAGGACAACAGAAGATACTCAGCTTTTGAGCTTCACATACATACTGTCCCCCAAAGCTCTCTGAAGCAAAAGCAGCAGCTGGATCCCCAGCCTAGGGATTACCCTCAGCAGAGTCATAAACTGTATTTCAGATAACCCTCTGTGGAACATTGCAAGTTTTTTAGACGCTTAGGATCAACTTTACGACTTCCAGCTGAAAGTTTCATCTGGAGGATATCTTGTCTCCCCAGACAGCTTCCTGTTGATTACTTGATATTAATAATTGATAGCCAAATAAGGGTGGACAGGATCCTAAGAAAAGACTGCACATCAGCTTATTGTAAGTTCACTATTGTGATGGCAAGTGCAGAAAGGGGCACCAGCAAAAGAGTGTCAGGAAAGCAAACAAAGAGGATACAGTGCAGATTTCCAGAGCAGATAATCATAAATCATTCCATTTAATCAGATGTCTACGAGAAGAAACTCTTGGATGACTGACTTGGATATGAGTGTCTGCAGAGCTGCTTTGTACCGTGACTAATAGCAATGCATATCAAGTACTACTTCTGCTATACAAGTGCATGCTTGCTTGCTCTGGAAAGGTGACTAAAACCACCAAACATTTTTTCCCTATGACCTAAGCTGGACAAGGAAACAGGTTTTTGGATTTGGAAGAGTGATGCATTTTTGTGCACTTTTTTCCTCCTCCCAACATGAAGGGAAGACAACCTCATCAGATCAAGAAAGCAAACTACATAGTGGATGTGATATCAAGAGAAAAAATCTTGCATCCCACGCAAAGAACAGAAGCAGTTCTGCATTAGTGTTAAATCTAGTACTAGTTAGGATAACTTTGGTTCATCAGAGAAATTAAGAACAGAGTCCAGTGATTGAAAGGCCATGTATTCAACCTTCACCTACAAAGAAAGTAACACTTGGCTACACATAAAGCAAGCTGTTGTGAAATGCAGGAATGAGGAGGGAGAAGACTGTAGTGCTCTTCTTTGAGCTTGCCTTAGATACACACCTAAACAGACTTCAGGGTTTAATGTCTCAATTTGCTGTTGAAATAATATTAAAAAGGGCAAATTAAGCAAAGAATAAGCCTGGGGAAAATTACTGTGACAAGATGTTAGTGATGGGGGAATGAGAAGTGAAGAATCTGCTCTTCCAGCAGAACACCCTCACAAAAGCAAATTCATGCTTCCGCGGCCAAAAGAGGTCAGTGGAACAGGCAGAAAGAAGTACGTCTA
Source organism: Chionis minor (assembly GCA_013398295.1). Taxonomy (NCBI): domain Eukaryota; kingdom Metazoa; phylum Chordata; class Aves; order Charadriiformes; family Chionidae; genus Chionis; species Chionis minor. Next base: position 103,651 of record VZSF01009952.1, on the reverse strand, counting down.
AGTTTCCTAGAAGTTATCCCCCATGGTCAGAGATAGAGGACCCCGAGAGCTCTGTCAGGTCATGCCTGATACAGGAGAAAAAGAATGAGAGCAGTCGAGACTGGGACAGGGTTATTGTACATGTCGTGACCAATACTATCGTGACTTCTTATAGAAAAAACCTTACTTTTCCCCACAATGGTAAGAAACTGGAAGACAAAATATGGGCAGTCAGTTGCATATTTAAATAACGATGGCTCTTAGAAAACTAGTGCAGGTTATAAATAAAAAAATCCAGAAAATATGATAATTCCATAGTATGAATGATCAATGTGGTTGGAAAGTTTAACTCCCTTGACAAATATAACTTAACCTATCAACATTTTTAGTTCCCATTTCTGTAGTGTTCACAGAAGTCCAGATTCACAGAGTCTAAATTACACCTGTTTTTTTTTTTTTCTCTGGCTGGGTTTAAGCCTTTAAAGCTGCTTGGATAAGTAGGAAGAAGAGCTTATGTGGGATGGTAGGCCATGTGAATCTGCAGCTCAGACTTTGTTTAGTCCAAAAACTCAGTGAACGTCTTCGAATTTTTGTCCTAGTATAGTGTTAAAATATGAAAGTGATGCTTCAGGCTTTGCCTACCTTTACTTGATTGACTGGTTAAAAATTGAACTAATAAAAAATACAGAATAAATATTATTGACCCAGTACAGCACAATATTATCAGTACAGTACATTTATGCTGGTTAAGCCACTAGAAAACCTGTCACACGTCCACCAAAGTCAGCTGCCACACTGCATCTTGGCTGCTTAAATTACAGCCCTTCACACAATACCTCAGAAGAGGTTTTGGTCTGTTTTATAACTTGCGGGCTCAGGCTACATTTGTGTTTGACGAGTGGACCTGACAACATGGACTGGGTCTTTCTGAGCCTGGGACTGGTCGGAGGCACCGGCAGGACTGGGTGGTGGGAAGTCACCAGGCACCAGCCTCCAGCGCTGAGCTGCCAGCTGCAGTTCCTGCAGAGGAGAACAAGCGGCAGCATCCCTGGAGAGCCGGATAGTCCAGAGAAATGTCAGCCCTCTGTGTGCCAGAAGAAGGTCCTCCAGTCCATGCTGCTTGTTTTCAGTGTGGATAGAACAAAATAGACTATTTGGGACTTATTCTAACATTGCTTTGGAGAGTCAGCTGGAGGATGCTGGCTGTCCTGTTTGACCCACTAGGAGAGGTCAACCTCCCTGAGATCTCTGTTTCATGCATCGACCCAAAGATTTGGTTTCCGTGATGAGAATTTGCAGGCTTGAGGACAGGTTACATTAGTACATTTGCAGAATTTGCATTTCATAACCATACATTACATCAGGACCTTGTTTTATTTCTCCAGATTGTTTCATTTTTTAATGCCTGAAGATCATTATATAACATGTAAGGTATATAGGTATATATCGTAGGTATATGACCGTGTATAAGATAAAAGGTATAAGATAGGTATGTATGTGTCAGTAAGTACCTTAGAGAACAGAATTTGTTCAAAGTGTTTTTAACAGAATGCTATGAATAGTGAGAAAATCCCTTTTTTTAGCTCTGTGCACTTGATTAAGGAATTGACTGTTTTTTTAATATGCATTTAAGTATGTAGTGTATGAGGTTTTACCTGGTCTATGTGAACATATTTCGACTGCATTTTTGTTTTATTATCATTAGCTGTCTTTGAGACAGTTTTTGAGTTGTACCCATAGAAATACTTTCAGACAAAAACTTGTATGACAGTTCCTTTCTTTTGTCAACGTGCGGTTTTGCTCGAGCCCTGGGGGAACATTTTATTCCTGGTCACTCTCTGAAGGAGACGTGTGGCTGTTAAACTCCTCGTCCTCTTCCAGCCCCATCAGGAAGACACCGTGTTGTTTTCCCTAGCACTAACAAGCCCTGCCTCCCACTGCTAACACTGATTTGTCTGGAAGAGAAGAGAGGGCACTCCCTGTGATAACCCGGTGTTAGGCCCTCTGTTCAACAGCTGTGCTAAATGAACCTATACTTGATTACGTATTAAAACCCATCAATCTTGCATAGGGTTTCCAAACCCTCCACAACCTCCTCAGCAGGCATAATGGCAATCACCGTGTTTAAAGGTCATGGTTAGGAGCTTAATTTAAAGCTCTTATAATAATGCAATTTAATTCTGGAAAATGCCATAGTATCGCTCTCTGAGGACTCCTGTCAGAGAGAAGACACTTACTGCTTGTGCACAGCTTTGATTTATTTATTCCTTTGAATAACATCTATGTCATTATGTTTTTAACTTACTAATGTTTCCACTTACTAGGTGGTAGGCAGGCTTTCATAGTGGCAGTAAATTTCAAATTAAAAACATCGGTTGCATTTTAATTTCTCCTATGGAAAAATGCTGGGGTTTTTTTTAAGCAAAATGGATAATGCACATGCTGTGTAGCTAAAAAATTAAAGGAGTTTGACTACCACAAAGCTTTGTATTGCTTTAAAAAAGACCTTCCCATCTAATGAAGCATAAACCCATAATAAATAGATTTGCAACATGTGGTTTATTTTGATAACAGTAGCAGCAGCTGAATAAAGCTGAAGAGGTGGTTTAGGGGTGTAAGCACCATATTTGAAACACCTAGACTCTCTGGAACCACTGGCTTAAATCTCAGCAGGGTTGACTCAGCCCTTCAGCTCCTTTAGGCAGACACCGGGGTTTCATGCTTCTACCACGCAGAGAGGTGACACTTCATGAACCAAGGCCCTGGGTCCCATGCACAAAACTTGCATCACTTGTTCTCTTCTTAGCGCCGCTGGTGTTAATTGCTTTTCTCCTTATGGGTTTCTTGGTGCTGGTGGCTGCTGGGCTCTGCTCTACAGCAGTCTGCAGACTGGCAGGGACGTACGCAGCCAGCTTCAATCATCCTGAGATACCTGCAAGGCTGGAAGCTCTGGACGACAGAAGAAAAACCCAATCCTTGACCCAAATTTACCCTTCATAGGACCAGCTTATTAACTGGGGCACAGCACTGAGGTGAGGCGCTCTGAGAGCCAGGGGAGCGCAGGGTCAATGCCGCAGAGCTATCTCAGTGCCTCTGCACAGGTCCCAGATGCTCCCTGCCTGTGCAGGGAAGGTCTCCTTCTCCCACATCAGTAACAGACTGGAGCTGGCTCTGTGCATCTGGGCAGAGATGAAAAGTAGGGTCAAAAACTGCTGGGAAACACTGGATGCAGTAAAGCTCAGTGCATAGGGTTAATCAGAGCTATTAGGTTTGTCTGTGAGATGTTGGTGGATACCTCTGGCCCGTGTTATCATTTATCTTAAAGCAGAAGTGTTATCCACGGGTGATGTAACTCTCACTGTGCAACGCGCGGGCACAAATTTCTTAGACCGCCTAGGCAAAACTAGGAGAGTTTCACGCATGCCAGAGGCACATGCCATTGTATCATGTGGAAGGCTTGAATTTTTCCACAAAGAACTTACCTTTCTTTCCCCTCTAATACATGACATGGAAGAGAGAAGGAAAAAAACATCAATAAATACATCCACAGCTAATTAATCACAGCGAGGAACATAGGATATGAAAATGCTGGATTTCTAAAAAGATTGTTCTAACTCTGATGTGACATGCCATTAAATCTATTTTCATTGCATTAATATACTCTGGAGCAAGAGCCAGGTGACTTTTCATGGGCCTTCAGAAACCTACCCATTGCAACACGGCAAAGTGGCAAGTTACAGCACAGCATGGGGGAGAAACAAAACAAGCAGCTCTGGTGCAAAACTGCCAGGCCACCCCCACAGCTCCAGCAGACAGTTATTTGAAAGTAGATCATTGCAGAAAATTCTGAGTAACTGAATTGCTCTTGGAGGGCCTCGGAGGACTGTGTGGGGCCTGATTCAGCACGCTACCATGGCTCTTCGTTGTCCTATCATGTCCTATAGGCTTAAAACTGGTGTAGCTGTGTGGAGTCAGATCCCATCTTATGCTCATCAAAAAGTAAATACTGTTAAAGATACCCTTATTTTCCTGTGATATAATCCACGTGGACAATTCAACTATTTCCTTTCTCTTCACATGGTATTTAGAGCCCGACCCGAAGTCCAGTGAAATCTGTGTGTCTTCCCATTGACTCCGTGGACTTTGGATCACACCCCCAAAGTGTAGGGAAATGCACGAATAATAATAGAAAACCAAGCACATCAAAAACTATCTTTCAAGTAAGTATGTGTTCCTGTTTAAATCCCCAAACTCAAATTACAGGGATTTTAAAGAGCAGTTTTCTTAAAAGCCAGAAACAAAATATTTATATTAGCTACACTGAAATGAAAAGGGAAACTAACATAAGAAAACTACACTATTCATCTGCTCTTTAAAATCAATATGACTGCTATTTTAAAAGCTAATATCTGCCTTAAATGTTCAGATTTAAGTAAAAGTACTGCATCTTTCAGCTTTAAAAAGACATCTTTGGATAAAAAATAAGATGGATATGGAGATCTCTAGCTGTACTCAGCTGAGAAGGTGTGGTACAGAGAATAGGAAATCATTTGGTTCTCACTGATTATAGCTCTTTGTATCAAAATACTTGAGGCTGAAATTAGTGCGATCCACAAGAGCAGGTGTTTTGAATTTTAATCTAAGATATAATTAGAGTCTGTAAAAAATACTATGTGATGCAGTAATTGAAAGGGCTAATCATGGGATGCTTTATTTTTAAAAATATTTAAAAATAGATCTACAAGCCATAAAACCCCCCATATTCCACAAATCTTTATTTTGGCTACATATAAAGCTGCAATCCATTACGACTTTGATTTGAAAGACTTAAACAATTCACTTGTATTTTTAAAACTGATATGTAATTATCAAGTTCTTTATCTTACATTTCAAGTTGTTTATATAAACATTGTTAAAATCTCTAATGCTTGCACAATCACTCTGTGGGAATAATTGTCAAGGCCAAATATTGGCTTAAACGCCACCTAGATTAAAGGATTATATATAGACTGAGCGAGAAGTTTTCCTTTTACTGTTGCTTATTGTCCACAAATGATATTTCTTTGGACCTCAGGTATCCATTTTCTTACTCTAGTGTTTTTAGTGAGAGGATGCCAAATTCGGCAGCTCTTCCTGTTCATAAAGAAGACCGGTACATAGTCCTGTGGCTTTGCCTGTCACTGTTTTATAGTCAAGGTTGATAACCAAAGGAACTGATGCCAGTTAAAAAGTCATTTGATGGCTCCCATCTTCTTAGCTATTACGACTGATTTTGAGCTAAAATGGCAATGCAATCAAGCGAGACAGGAATGAATCAATTAGATAGTGATCACAGTGAAATGAGTGAGGGCTTAACTTTTTACTGCGCAAACTGAGGCAGCCTTGATGAATTTGCATGGAACTGATCGTGCTAGTCCTCCACATTTCTGCGAGCTGGTGCAGTGCAATTCAAACTATGCCAGCTGAAATAAGGCATCTGAAAGGACGAGCTGCTAAAAAAATGCGGGCTGCTGTAACTGTGCCGCACTGTTCTCTCCTTACCCCAGAAGCCAGGAAAATTAATGTGGACCACAACTCTCTGTGGGCCCGGCACTCTTTTGGACTGTGTGCCGTAACACTCTTATATTGATGTTACATTCTCCCACTAAAGAAGCATAGATAAGAACGAGGAACATTGTCAACTAACAAGGAGCAAACTCCATATCTGGTAACATATCTCTGTTAACTAAAATATGATTAGTGTTACGAACATTAGCAAAACCCAATACTTCAGAAAGTCTGTCTTTTCTGTAATCGTGTTTGTTAAAGCCAGATATTAGCAATGAAGTTTGTAATACATTAAACAGTGATCTCCCAGACAGACTGAATGCCAGAGAAATGTGTATTTTATTAGCGCAGTGAAATGTTTCACTTTACCTGCAGTTCAGGTGACAACTTGCCTTCGGGTCTTCAGGACTGAGATAATGCCAGCGTTCCTCAGATCCGTTGCCAGTATGTCTCGTGGTGGAGTGGGGTCGCAGCGCCCATGGGCCTGGTAATTAATGCAACGTCAATCCTGCCGTGGGGTCTCTGCCAGCAACCTTACAATGGAACCCGACGGCTCAATATCTGCGAGAATTTCCCTCTGCTGGAGCACGCTGGACGTGTTTCTTCCCTGTTCAAAGAGAAAAACCTTTCATTCCAAAGGTGTTTTGAACTCATTCGAAAGTGCAGATGTTGTTTATACGCTGTGTTACAGGGGAAAATATTTCTTTTTTCATGTTTTCTAAACTTATTATTGAGGGAAAAAGAAAAAAAAAACTGGGCAAGGTTCAAGTTTGCTAAGTGCCAAATGCTTCAAACTTTGTAATTTAAATCATCATCCCACGTACGTATTGGAAAGCCAGATGCTTTGTATCCTTTTTATCTCCTGTTCTATCTGTCAAGCACAAAGATTTCTGTGTACTGGAGAAAGTAAGTGCTGCTTCTCAGCATGGCATTGCATAGAGAGAGGCAAAGAGAGATGTTTTCATTAGGCTCCCATTCCCTTGTTCTCACAGCATTTTCATTTCTGAGCTTCGAGCAAAACTCCTAATAGGAATGCTTTCTATTTTTTGTCTTGAAGGCTTGTTTCTGCTATCACAGTTAGTAGTTACCCATGAGAAGTGTGTTAAATGAAATCTCAGTTACTTCAATAGACTTCTTAATCTGATTAATTGCTGAGTGAAGTAGATTTCACCCAGATACATGTGTATGTGTGTGCTCCATAGCATTTTCTCCTGCTTTCATAGTATCCTGTCAATACTAGTCACTGACTCTGACTCAAACTCAAGGCATCTGCTGTAATTGTAAGCTTCCAGACCTCCATTTTCATAACCTTAAAACTTAACTTTGACCATACAGGGCAATAACAAAAAATGGCTGTTTCAGTATTGACATGAAATTATATCTAGTTCCGAGGAATAGCCTGTCAAATCATGATTTTCAGAAGATAAACGTTATAAGTGCAAAATAAATTAAAGCTTGCTACAGTTTTTAATTACACAGACATACTACATTCTGCACAGAAGCCATGCTTCAAAGGAGCAACACAGAACAGGCAGTGCTTAATGAATGAGTTTTCAGCCTTGTGTTTAAGCATCACAATTCCATGAAGAGCTCTGTCCCTTTACATTATGAGCCCTGCTCTGAGTTGTAAATTGCTGTTTTCCTCAGAGTCTTTTCTAAAAATAATACCCGGGTGATTCGTAAGCAGTCTTTAACCACTACCTGTGAATTGTGTTGGCATTATTTGCTCAATTTTATAGATGCAGTGTTTAAATGTAATATTTTCAAAAGTTCCAAATGACTTTGGGTGCTGAGAAGAAAATCCCTGACTTTTTGGAGCACTTGTCTCCAGGCAGAGCTCCTAGTAACTGCAGTGGCAGCTGCAGTCTGAGAATAATTCCGGTTAGAAGGCACCATCTGATCCACCCCCCTCTCAAAGCAGGGCCAATTTTGAAGTTATACCCAACTTTGCAATCAGATCAGGTCTCTCAGGGTCATATCCAGTCAAATCTGGCGTATCTCCAAGGATGGAGATTTCAAAACCGCATAAATACTTAATACTTCTGCAAATCAGGACCTGGAAACCCAAACCAAAGCACCCAGAAAAAGCGATTCTGCAAGTTGCTGCCACAGAAGAAGCATGGATAATGCTGGAAAGACGATTGTCTGTGTCCTTCTGAGTGCTGAAAATCATGGTGGTCTGGTGCTGCTGGTAGGTGATGCATGGTGAAGTCCCCTTTTGGCTCATTTCTTTATGCGCAGCCCCCCAACATTGCAGCAGCTCAGTTTCTTATAAGCAGGAGAAGACTGCACATTTCTGCACTTAGTCCAATACCCTGAAGTAAACAAGTCTCTGACGACGCTTACGGGCTCTTAGCAAGTCCCTGGTGTCTTTGAATGCTTGTAGGCTGTACAGCCTTGTACTTATCCCCTGTAATGGAGAATATGAGCTGTCTGTGGGTGACCAAGGACAACTGAGCTGCTGCCATCTAACAGCAGGCTGCAGTCCTGAACTCTTTTGTGAGCCCTCCTTCCTGGAGGAGCAGTGCCATCCACATCTGAGACACAATGCTGGAGAATATTTTAAGAGCTGCCACGGTCTTGAAATAAGTCATGACCTTGTACAGATATGTTCCCTACATTTCTTCATGTGTTCATGGGTTCTGTCTAGCACTGGGGTGGAAGAGAGGTGAGAGCTGGGGAAGATGGGGAAGGACAGCACAGACTGTGACAAGCTGACTCACAAGTGTCTATGTGTTTTCAAAGTGTGCTTCGTTGCAATGTACGAATGAACAGGCAATATTTTATGTATTTTGCCGTTTTTTTTTCCAGTGGTCAATACATGGAAAGGAAAATGTGCCATCCATGGCTGTATGGAGTGGCTGGGGAGCTGCATGATGGCTGTGAAGCCTGCCCTTGAACCAGTTTTTCAGGTATTGTCTTCTCTGAGAGAGGACCTGGCTGCATCCTGCCACAGAGTGCTTGGGCACAGGGCTGCAAGGTGGAGCCATATGCTCCTGCGAGGGGGCTTTGAGTGCACAGCCTCTCGTCACGACACTTCTCCAGCCACAGGACATTGCTGTGGCTTCTCTCTCCATCTGTGATGCCCCAAGTTGGGTGCTGCTGAGTTTGTCAGGGTGGGCAGGAGGTCAGGTGCTGCACTTGAGATCCCAGCGGGAAGGAGATCATTGGGAGTGCTGCATTCAGGGAGGGAAATTTGGCAGTTCTGAGACACCAGTGGAAAGTTGCCAGAGCCACCTGTGTACCTTCTCCTAGCAAAAGACTCCAGCTCTAGGGACCTCCTAGTGTGGTTTGAAAAAAAGATGGTGTAGGAGTGCTGGTTGTGCTGGCCTGGGCTGTGGTGGCTCCTTAGGTGCCATGGTGCTTCCAGGGTCTTGTGTGGGTGGGTCCCAGACAGGGTGAAACTGCACGGGCAGCCAGAGGCACCTCGTGGCATCTGTGTCCGCTTCTGCATTACCATGGGGTTGGATTTCCCCTCTTAAATTCAATGTGAGCTTGTGGTGTGCAAGGAGTGGAAAATACCAACATTAACCATCTGAAGAATAGTCTAAGCAAAGGATGGCAAAGAACAAAAAGGTCAGGTGCCATCAATTCACAGAAAAGATTCAAGAGCGTTATGCATAAATATTTACTCAGAGAAAAATATTGGTTTTGTTTTATCTTCAATAGAACATTTAAAAACAATCCCAAATCTTGAGCTTTCTGTTGGAGAAAAGCAGACCTAATACAGAAGGGTGTGCTACAGGCAGCCATCCAAGAGCACGCAAGAGATTTGTAAAAGTAATGCTTCAGGAAGCTTGGTCCAAAAGCATGTTCCAGCAAATGATTGGGCTGAAATTAATCACAAAGGAAAGCTACAGGAGCCAGCTAGCACTTTAACTCTAGCATAAACTGGCACTGCTTTTTTGGAATGGCTAGAGCTGTGCTGATTTATACCAGCTGATGATCTGGTCCACAAACGTTTTCTTATTCCAACTTTAATTATTTCCCAGAGTGTAAGGGTGTCTATGTCTATCTCTGTTCATTTAAGATTTCCAGATGCTAGTCTGGAAGTATGCTTCCAGCAAGCATTAAATTGGTCAGTTTGGATGGAGTACAGGCTTCCTAACATCCTCATTGGATACTTTTATTTCAACTTATGAATGTGCTGGTTGATTATGTGAATCTTTTTTTGTCTTTTCTTTTTCGGTATGGAAATACTCAGTGAACATAAACGAAAAGGGCCTGTTCTCGCAATCCGTGAGGGCAGGCTATGTTAATGGCTGTTACATGTGTACGTTGAATATATTTGTACATGAGGGTGGCGCCTTATATTTAGATTTGCAGTCCTAAGTAAAAAATAGCTCCCTGTTTATGAGCTACCAGAACCTTTGATTTCAGACAATTTAAAGTGGCATTTCTCAAGTCCTGTCTTTATGAATACGCCCTCTGAGTCTTTTTCACTGCACCTGTACAAACAGCAACAAAGAGAAAACATGTGAGTGTGAAAAGGGCCTTCAGCTTCTCCCACCTACTTAATGAAACTTCCTTGCTTTTTTGCAAGCAAATGAAAGACAATAAATTACGTGAGATGCTGTTTCAATGGCAGCAGGAGCGATAGGAGTGTCCTCATTTGATGCTCTAGGGGATAAGACTTATAAAAGGTGCCATAAAATGTCTTTCTGGGATGTGAAAGCTTGCAGAGAATGAGGCAGTTCAACAAGCTCTGTAGTTTAAACCAAAGCATACTGTTCTTGTCATGCGTCTGATCTGGTTTGTCATGACAAAGTGTGTGCTTAAATTTGTGTAGCTCAACTAGATTCAGCAGAGCAACGCAGATTTATACCAGCTCAGATTCTGCATAGAAATCTCTGCATTACCATTAGAGTTAGAAATATTACCAAGAATTGTGCTACTGTCAGAGTCTTTTAATATCCCGCGTAGCTGACAGTCTTTTTCACCAAATGAACCTTAAACCAGATACAGATCATGCAATTAGATGCAGTTTGGATTACTGCTTTGGACACTGGAGAAGAATGGGTTATACCAGAAACCTTGGATCAAGAGACCTTGTCTTGATTAATTTTAAATTAAATGTAAAGATAAAACTAGGTAGTTCGGCTTGAAAGTGAAACTACCATTTTCAGTTTTAAAAATGCTGTTCACTGGATTGGGAAACTCATGGACTTGAATGTAAAAGAGCTGGAGTTTCTGAATGACAAAGGCACGACATTTCCCTGGGGCCCCTTGATCCCAAGGGAAGGGATCTAGACCTAGCTGGGTGATTACCCAGCTCAAAAATAACCTGTTCAGAATGAGTAGACATCCTATAAAGAATGGAAAAAGAGAGTAATGTTCAGCTAACGTGATTAAGTCTTAGGGGTCAGGAAGTGTATGGATAAAATGAGAGCTGCCAAAAGACGAACGAAGTTGAGTTTTTCAAACAGAGCTAGATCAAATAGAGATTATTTTAGCCACACAAACAAAAAGATGATTTATAGCCACTGCTCAGCAAAGATGGTGATGAAGTTAAGGATAATACAGATATGGCCCCAAGATGAATACTTTGGCTCAGTTTTCAACAGGGATGATGATGTTAAACAAGACTGTGTTGCTAATGGGAATATGAGAATGGAAATGGAATTAACCACATCTAAGGTGGACGCCAAACTCTAAAGAGATTAATGTGACTGACTCAGCTTGCAGTGGAGGCACATCCTAGAAGAGCTATGAAAGAACTGGTTTAAGAAACTGCAAGTCTGCTAACAAGGATTTTGAATGTGTTTATCAGAGATGATAGCTCTTCCTTGAAAAAGCAAGCATTGGATCAAACTTAAACGAAAAAGAGGAAAAGTCTGGGCAACCACAGAAGAATATGTGAAATTTCAAAATACACGTTGGAGAAAAAAAAGGGTAACGACATGAAGATGGAAACAAAATGGAATGAAATGAAATGTCACTCGCTTTACAAAGAGTAGATTATGTTTGAATAACCTGACAAATTATTTTCATTTGTAAGAGAATGAGATGCAACTCAGTTACCAGGAAAGCTTTTGACACAGTGCTGCATAGGAAATTGTTCGTTAAGCTGGAGAAAATTTGGATTAGCAGAAGAATTGTGAGGTGGAAAAAAATGAAATATCATGTTGAAAGGAGAAATACCAAACTGAAAGGAAGTTACTAGTGGAGTTCTTCCAAGATGTGTCTAGGGACTGATCCTATTTAACATTTTTAACAACTTTGGCAGAAAAAGTAGTACTGTGCTCATGAAATTTTCTGATAATGCAGTATGTAGTGTGAATGTGGAGGAGGACAGTGTACAGGAAGAATTGGATAAGCTTCAGGACTGGAATAATAGAAATGGGATGAATTTGAATAACCCAAAAGGTGAGGTCAGGCACTTTAGGGCTCATTTTTTCCCCCCAAGCAGGAAGCTTTGAAAAAAAGATCTGGGAATGGACTATTTGAACACCAGATGACACAATATGTGATGTGCCTGTGGAGAATACAAATGTGGTCCTTGAATATATCAGGTGGGGCACTTCCAGCAAAGATAAGTACCAGTACCATTTTGGGACGATGGAAATTAGGAGGTTTCTAACCAGAAGAGCTATACACTTCTGGCACAGCCATCCATCAACCCAAATATGCTGTTGAGACAGAGCCTTATCAGCTTACAGAAGTTGGTACACAGGGCAGTTAGGGGAGACTGGAGGCAGCCGTCCAGGAGAGCTCTTCTGGATCTGACTTCCTTTACAGCTCATGCAGAGCTCAGACAACCAGCTTGGTAGGATCACCCAAAGGCTAGCTTGAGCCTGAATTCTACTTTTGATGAAAAAGTAAGCCCAAATTGGTAAGAAATATCAGTAGCTGTTAATCATTTGACTGACTTAATCCCTAAATATATATATTTGTCTCTGCAATGGCAAATGATCCTCTTTAATAATGTATCCCCTATCATCACCTGTAACAAATCCTGTTAGCTAGTGACTCTCTTGATTTTCAGGGTACTTCAATGGCACATGTGGCTGCAGTTAGCAAATTTTATTATTAAATCGCATTTCTTCTTTTTGTAGGTAATTTTCACCAGATATCCCCCAAAACAGGCTGAATAGGTTCTAAGGAATCTTAAACCCAACCATTCTCATGTAGAATTATCAAAATATGAGAGATGTTTTCAGTGGCTGGGCTTTCCAGCTGCTTACCACCATTTCTGCTGTGCGCAGGGGCCTCTGCAGCTCCAGCGCATAGACTGGTGAAGGCCAACGGGAAGGTCTGCGCCCTGTCCCAGGAGCTTGGCAGAGACTTGTTTGCCAGAATTTTAATTTCTGCTAGACCGATTTCTCTGCAGTTCATAATCAAGACAAAAGAGCCCTCATTTGATAAGTACTCTCTGTTTAGCTGTGATGAAATGCTCAGGTGAAGGTTTCTGCTGCACTCCGCTTAGCATACGTAGGACTGCTCCGTGAACTTATTAACTTATTATTTAGACACTGGATGGGCATATTTCCAGTAGATGACTGGATGTTCACATTTTTTATTTGCTAAAGATTTCTTTGACCTTGGTGAAAACTGAAAGAGAGGAAATAGCATTCAAGGAGGCAGAACTTAAAATGAAAAACACATGAAACGGGAGCTCCCTGAGGAACGGAGGAATGGAGCGCTGGCCGAACTTGGGGGTGTTTGCTGTTCGGCAGCCTTGCCAGGACATATGCAGAGCAATATTTGAACTTTAAATTCTCCATGTGCAAAGGGAAAAAAAACCACAACCAAACAACAAAAAGTTTAACAATGGAGGTTGCATCCCTGAGATGCAAACCTTTTCTTCTTTTAATAACAATTAAAAAAATGTGGGCTATTTGGTGAATTCATTAATGGAAGCTGGGTCCACATGTGTCTTTCATTTTAAGATACCAAATTAAATTGCAACTGATTTCTATGGTCACCTTATTTTTTATGAGAGTGAGAGGCTGGTTAGTGAAAGGCATGTATTTATGACTAATTTAAAGTATAGAAGATTTGTTACAGTGGCCCACACCTGTCACAGCCATTGATTTATACATGTACTGACTTGCCATGTTTGCCTATGGGTAGCTTAAAATTACAGACCTGGAACACATTGACTGCACAATTACAATACCAAAAAATATCATCAGAAAAATTACAATTTTCTACATACCACAGTCCAAAAACATTTACACTGCCGGAGATTTCAGCTTGAGCTCACATTGCATTGTTGTACAGGCATGTACTGGAGATCCACCTTCTCTGGAATATAAGGGTTATTTAATAAGCAAAAAAAAAGAAATATTTTGCTGACTGGAATAGTCAATATGGTTCTGATTTGCTGCTAAAATAGACTCATCTTTTTGAGGCTTGAACCAATTTCAAGGCACAAAAGAAAGGTGATGGAAAAACCTTTTTTTAAAAATCTCTGACAGAGCACCCAGAACATGGTTCATCACATCACAGCAGTATGATGGTGACAGGGTACTGGGGATCCCTTGTCTGCCATTGACTCATGGCCCATAAAGGACTCTCTGCAGAAGAGAGTTTGGGAACTACTGATCTTGATCGTAAATATTGTCTGTCTGCAATCTTGAAACAAAACCGTTGCCTGTTTGGTGAAAAATTTTAAGAGTTTTAATTATTTTAATATTTTTCTGTAAATAATTTTAACTTCCTTTAGCTGGAGTAGCTAAGTTTTGCCTCCAGTGGTCCTAGTAAGCCCTAGAAGTGTTCAGCCTTGGCTGTTTTCTATCCTATGGGGAGGTAGATCTGTGGATCTCATCCTGATGACAACATGTGAGGCAGAGGACAGGGATGGGACAGAACCAGGACTGGAGAGTGGACATGGGGTGTGCAGCCTGACACCCCTGACAACATCCAGACAAACATCAGGCCCTACTAACTGGAGAGCTGTAGCACCATTAATGCCCACAATACATCCTTATATGATGCAACAGAAACCAATCCGACCTCATTTCTTTGGGGCAGTAGAGTAGAATGCAGAAGATCCAACCTGTATCTCCTGCCTCAGCCTCTCTGCTCCCTCCAGACTGTGGATCCCACAGACACCCTGGAGCAAGTTGCCCATTTCAGCGTGCAAGAGGCTGTTTGCCTGGAGAACCACCACCATTAAGCAAAGACAGAAAGTCTCTGCTAACACCATCTCCCTGAACTGATATTTTTTTGTGGGGTTTGATACTATACACTGGTCACCCTGGAGAAGAAGGGTATAAAATAAAACATTGCATGCAGGTAATACAACAAAACAAAATAGAAAAAAACCAATCTTCTTCCCCTAAAAAAATGTGACTTCCTGTTGTAAAGATTGTGATTTTTTCCTATGGATACCAAATAAACTGTCTTTTTGAGAAGTTTTATGGGACTAAACAGATTTATGGGACATCCCTGACTGATTTGGGGTGCAGTTCTGCCTGTGTAACACCCACAATCTGTCCTTTCTGCTTTTCCCATTCCACTCTCAGCTGCCTTCCCCCTTGCTTCATGAACATACAAGGCTCTGGAGACTGGGGTTTCCTTTCTTTTTTCTGCAGTAGCAAACTCTTATTTTCTTATTCTTCCATCATCTTCCTACATGCAGGGTCACAGGGGAATGCTCAAGGTCTGTGGCAGTTTATTTAGTTCACGCTTTACAGGAAAAATATCTGGGAATCATTTTTCTGGGTTCAGACAATTACCTGTACATCATTTGCAGTTTTCTTGTTGATATGACATGTGTATAACATTTAGTTTTTCTAGACAGTTACATCATGTTACTTGATATATACATAACATCTGTAATGTAATTCATAAAACGAGCTGTGGCATCTCACATACCTTTGTATTTACTGAATCTCAAAATACAAAAACCTATCTTTAAAGTCTTGTTTACTTTTGTCTGCATAAGACTTAAGAAAACACTCACATGATTCTACACATTAATGCAAAACTTAGATGTGAGTAAACATACAGCAACGCCTCTAAGTCTGTATCCACAATAAAATCTCAGATGTAGCTAAGTAAATGAAAAGCAAAACATTTTTCACCGTAACTAAAAGTTTCAAATTAAGGAATATTGGATATCTTGTTTGACTGAGTGAGGCTGGAAGCCAACTAGAACTTTCATTTGGATTTTTTCTTTTGTGTCTCTTCAAAATGTTCTTATTATTGAATATCATATGTCTTGCTGTGTTTCTAAATTCATGCACATTTCCTGCTAAGAACATATGGAAAAGAGTAGATGGTTCAGAGTGAAATCTGGATGACATAATAAACCGTGAGAGAGAAACTTGAAGGATTAATACAGATCCAAAGTCTGAAACTATGTCTACTGTTAAGAACACACCACCATTTTTTATAGTACAGAGTTTTATGAGGCAGAAATAGGAAAATGAAAAATCAGACTGCTAGAGAATGTTAGGATTTTGTATACGGATATTCTGGATGTGACAGCAGTTTAGAAATGACAATTCTTTAAACACTTCCTCATTTTAGTCAATTTTAAGAGTGGGCAGAGCCTGTGTAAATTTCCAGTGTAATCTTGGTCCATTATCTTCTCTTTCTCTAGAGTTTGGTTTCTTCTCAGCAAATAGGCAATTACCAGTGCTGTCCCTCACCAGGGCAGGTGAAAAATGCAATGTGCGCAGATTTGCTGCTGACAGCAATGTCAGCTAGGCTAGTGAACACTGCAGCCATAAACGTGGGATTAATAAGAAAGGTGGTGTTGCTTCTCATTATGTTCATGCCTAGAAATACATTTCTGGCCAGACCCTCAGCTAGCAGAAGATTTTGTGTTTAAGTGATTGATTTCCATAGAGATGTAGAGATTAACTCTAAAGGAAGGGGCCACAGTTCATCTCACTGTGTGCCTGTGCGGAGTTGGGCTCTGCAGAGGGCTGACTCGCACTCACTGCTCAGCCTTCCTTGGCCAGCAGCAGTCAGAAAGGATGCGACCGTGGCACCTGGGGCTACTGCCAGGCTTGCTTCCAGAAATGTGTACATGCAAACTCACCCTGGTACAGCTGCACTTACACCTACCCTTAATCTGACACAATGGTCACTCCCATGACTGTTTTCTGTGATGATTTAGGAGATTAACAAAGGAGTCCTCTCAACAAACTAAGGATATTTCCAAGCTATTCTGCAAAATCTGTACTAGTCACCTTTGGCTTCCCAGAGAGAAGGCAGTTTATGAGACCAGTTTTAGACTCCTCTCTTCACATGCAGTGGTTCACCATCAGGAGGTGTCAGTTTCGCTCCATGACTATCAAGGAAGCGCAGGGTCGGAAGCATTCTCCTGAGTGTACCCTCAGCAAGTTTGCCAACAACACCAAGCTGTGTGGAGCAGTCGACACAATGGAGGGGAGGCATGCTGTCCAGAGGGACCTGGACAGGCTTGAGACATGGGTCCATGCAAAAATCATAAAGTTCAACAAGGCCAAGTGCAAGGTCCTGCATATGGGTCAGGGAATCCCTTGAACAAATACAGGCTGGGTATAGAATGGATCCAGAGCAGCCCTAAGGAGAGGGACTTGGGGATGTTGGTGGATGAGAAGCTCAACATGACCCAGCAATATGCACTTGCAGCCCAGAGGGCCAACTGCATCCTGGGCTGCATCAAAAGAAACATGGCCAGAAGGTTGAGGGAGGTGATTCTGCCCTTCTGCTCTGCTCTCGTGAAACCCCACCTGGAATACTATGTCCAGCTCTGGAGCCCCAACAGAAGAAGGACATGGACCTGTTGGAGTGGGTGCAGAGAAGGGCCTCGAAGGTCATCAGAGGGCTAAAGCACACCTATGAAGACAGGCTGAGATAGTTGGCGTTGTTCAGCCTTGAGAAGAGAAGGCTCCAAGGAGACCTTCTAGCAGCCTTCCAGTACTTAAAGGGGGCCTACGGGAAAGCTGGAAAGGGACTTCTTACAAGGGCATGTAATGATAGGACGAGGGTTAATGGCTTCAAGCTGGAAGAGGGTAGATTTAGAATAGATATTAGGAAGAAATGTTTCACTGTGAGGGTGGTGAGGCACTGGAACAGGTTGCCCAGGGAAGCTGTGGAGGCCCCATCCCTGGGAGTGCTCAAGGCCAGATTGGATGAGGCTTTGAGCAACCACGTCTAGTGGAAGGTGTCCTTGCTCATGTCGGGGGGGTGGAACTAGATGGCCTTTAAGGTCCCTTCCAACCTAAACCATTCTATGATTCTATAATTCTATGATTCAAACCTTTCATCTAATTTTCAAACCTCTCAACTAGAAGATACAAACCTTGCCAAAAGTTTTGCCACAAGTGTAATATGCATTGAACTGAATTAAAATGTGCAGTAAAGAAAGCTTTTGAATAGAGTACTTTTAAATTTCGTTACTGAGATTTTTCTCATGGTTGTGAGGGCACCTTGTGGCTGTGCTGTCCTGGACAATGGTAGGAATGGCACCCCCTAAGGAGCCAGCAGATGATTGTTCCCAAGAAGCAATTCAGTGAGTGCAAGCCCTACTAGGAAATTCAGTGAGGGTTTTGTAAGACAGGCTTCTTCCTCAGCTGGAGACAGAGCAGGGCTTGGAGTGGACATGATGTGACTTCTTCCCAAGTAGGGCTGAAGAAACTGCCTGGGAGGGTGCTGTGGGAAAGGCCCAAGGGAGATCAGGAAGGCACAGAAGAGGTAAACATTTGTCTGAATCATGGTCTACCAGGAATTTGAGGATTAAGGGGTTAAAGTTTGGATGTGCAGAGTAAGCAGGAAAAGAAAAAGGCTTGAGCTATACGAGGCAATTTGGCAATCTGAGTCCTTCTGTGCAAGGACTAGGGGAGTATGGCAGCACCCTATCCCTCCCTTAGCCCAGCTAAGGTAAAGCCCAGGGCTGTGTGAGCAAAGGTCTACCTCATTTAGAGAGGGAGAAGAGCTATGGATATGTAAAAGAAGGCTTTTTCTCTTTGTTGGGAAGGCTAGACCACCTCATGTGACGTTGCAGGTAAAATGGAGACGTAATCTACTGCACGAGGAAAGAGCATGGGTAAGGAGGAAAGCTGAGGCCTTACATTGAAAGTGAGTTTACACCAGGCAGAAGTATCTGTATATGCAAATTCAAATCCGCTCTCAAATAATGATGAGCGGACATCCACTCAGTTTTCTCTATGTTATGTGTTTTAATGCATGTAATCATGTCACTAGGGAGAAAAAGGCTGATGTGGTTGTTTCAAGCTCTTGGCCATGGAGTAAGTGGTGTTTAATAACTCCTTGCTGCAGGAATAACAGTTCAACATATGCTGTAAACCTGAGAGATTGAGACTTTTTAATTGTTTAACTATTCACTTTTTAAAATAAGAAGCAGCTAGATATCTTCTTGTAATCAATGCCTGCCTTTCTGTGCACATCCCGGGTTAAAGATAATAAGGGTCTTTACAAGTGAAGGCACTAACAGGCAGAACTTGAAGCTGGTACAAAGAATATAGTGGAAAATTTCCCCAGGCAGCTGATTTAATTTTGATTGTCAAAAAAATCTGTGTTCAGCATGAAACCACCTGTAATTGTAGCCCTAGTGATCTTTTTCACGAGTTATTAAAATGAGCTTTGAGTCACATCACGGTAAAGTTGGCAATAAAGACATTGTAAAGAAGGGAAAAAAAGATCATTCTTATCTGTCCGCCTTCTTAGAGTCCTTCAGTCAAATTTTAACACAGCAGCAATAAAAATATTCTATTATTTCCTGCTGGTCGGCAAAAGGAAGCTGTCCTGTAGAATCTGTTTCCTGGCCATCAGAAAACACTGGCATGGAAACACATCTATGTTTGCACAAGAGAGGATTGATTAGTATTAATCCTTTTGCAGCTCACTAGTGCTGCCCAAATCCTTTACTGAGTGTTGAGGGTATTTAATGGAGTTGAAGTACAGAAATAAAATATTAAAAGGTTGGATGTCTTTAATTACCAGTCTGTTTTCCTGAATACAGTTATCCATTATTTTAACTTCTCTTCCTTGTGCCAGAGTTGTCAGCATAGACTCAGTCCTCACTGCTGCAAAATGTCTATTTTCTTAAGTGGTCATTTTGCCTGAGGAGGGTCTAAAGGATTGTATCCTTGAAATTGTTTATCTGTGCTGATTGCAGTAGAGAAACAAAAAATATCCATAAAACCAGAAGTTAATCTTAGCTAGGAAATAAGTAATATTGAGTCACTAAACCTGGCAAAGGTGGTTGTTTAATAGAAGCTATTCTGAGCCAATTCCTGTATATACTCCACTGAAGCACAGCCATGGCATTTAATTTAGGTACAAGTGCCAAATTAAACATTTAATTGCCTTTCTGTTACACTAAGTTGTCTTAACTTTGGCTATACATTTCTATAGGTACTGATAGAGATACTATTAAACCGAGTACGAAGCCTAGACAGTGCTAGTTTCTGTGGGAAAAGAGCACCATTTCAATGCTATTCTTTCTGCTGCAATAAAAAATAATAATAACAAAAAAAAATCCTTTAGAGTAAATGTCCACTTTGAGAACTTACAGAATTTTTGTTTCTTTTCTACATCCAAGGGTGGGAAGTCATAGGATATTTGGTTAACTGTCATTGTGCTGAAAATGCTTTCAGGACCATAATTTTCTATCGGGCAATAGACTTTTAAATCTGTTTTAGCGTTTTATTCTTGGATGTGTAAACAAATTCTGAGAAGCAGGCCTACTAAACCTTTCATTCTTCTGTCGTCCTACTAATGCATCACAGAGAAGTTATTCTCAGCTTTCACCGAAGCCATTGTATTACTAATCCACTTCAGTCTGGGAAAATAACACCCTGCTTTAATTAAGAGAGCAATGAATGTAAACTGACTTCAGAGAAGAGCTAAACTCTTTCTCCCCCCTCCCCTGCAAATTCATATGCTGAGTGATGTACAGCAGAAATCCCTTATACCTGTCCTGGATGGCATGTTAGCACTCACTTGCTATGAGAGGATGAGAGGCTGATGTTAAGGGTGCAACTTTATTGAAATTCTCTGTGATTTACACCCATGACCTCAAGAGAAGAATCTGGTCCCTTGTTTCTCCACTGCATCTCAGCTATTATCAAAGAAAATACATTTTGCTAATCTGACATCTCAGGAGCATAAAAAGGAGATTTTTCGAAAAGCGTGTCCGCTGGGTTCACTGTGTTTCTGCAATTTCTCTTTGTTTTCCCTGAAGATCTCACAGTATTACAAATAAAAGACTGTTCTTGAAATATCTTTGGGGGATAAGAAAGGGCGTATGCACATTTATTAAACCTCTGAATCCCTATTTGCAATGGAATAGCTGCACATTTTGTGAGGCAAAAAGCTAAAGAAAAAGGACACCTAGTAAGAGAACCCTAAGCAGACTTTAGAGAGGCAGAATGCAAGTAGAGCATGGCTGGGCCTCTGAAGTTGTTTTCTCTAGCCTTAAAAAATAAACACACAGAAGTGCTGATGATAGCTGTTTCATGTTTCTCCTGCGAGACGCTTCCAGGAGATCGTGGTTTCTCTGAGCCCTGTGAGTTTGGTCCAGAAGCACTATGAAGCTGGCACAGACCATGGCAGGTCACCTATTAGGGATCAGAGTGCAACAAGAGGCAGTCTGTGGAAGGGGAGTGGGCGTTCTTTGGCGTATTTACAGATACCACTCTTAGGTGTGGCCTCTCTCATCAGAGATGGATGCTGTCTGAGGAGGTAATTCAGGAAGGAAGCCTGGAAGCATGTGGGTGTGATTCCTGCCCCAGGGAAAAAGTGGAATTGTTTATTCCAGCAGCAGGAAAAGAGCTGGCTCTCCATTAGGGTTAGGCCATTTATTTCTAACAAATAGATTATTCACTAAAAAACGCGATTTTTGTTGGCCTGAAAATATCCTTGAATTCAATCCACATCTTCAGAGCTGTTTAAGCTGTTTGGTTTTTTCTTTCCTCGAGGGCAAATGCGTATAAATTTGTTTCCTCGGGGCTAGGTGTGAGTTTGTGGAGAGGATGGCCTCCCAAGTCACCTAGTGATTTGAACGTTCATCGAGTTTGTACAAAACTCAGCTTCAGCTCTATCTTCTGCCGGAGGAGATCTGAACATGTCAGTCCCACCAACCCAGTAATCAAGGTCTAAGGCCAGGATTTCCCCCGTGGGTACCACCGATATCACACAGGTTGCTTCAAAGTGAGATGTGCAAAATCTAATCCAACGACACATGCCCAGAGAAAGGGGTTTCAGGGTATATACAGAAGCAAAATTGTTGGAAGCAGCGACAAAGGCGCTCCTGGGAAATCTCTGCTCTTGCTATGGGCTCGTTTCACTGGTACTGGTCAAGAGAGGATGGCTCCAGAGCCTGTGGCTTTTGGGTATTCACTGAAGATGCAAGGCGTTTGTAGTCCATGCCTTGTGCTGGTGGCTTTTAAAGCTGTTTCATGCAAAATGAAATGACGTCAACAGGATCAGCATGAGCGCTGCCCTCTGGTTTGGGAGCCAGGAGCACTGCTGAGATGGTGGTTGCCATCCTTCATGCCCACGGAAGATGCAGCAAGCTGGGCCGTGAGGGGGAAGGAGGCTGCTGTCTCGTCTCCTCCATCGCGGCTCTGTAGGCTCCCTCAGTCTCATCTATGGCTTTCTTTTTCATAAACATGCCTCAAATGAAGCTGAAATACTTTTTAATTGATGTGAAACAACTTTATACTGAAATCGAGCCTTATGACATTTTCTTATTTTTGGTTGTTTGGGTTTCAAAGTGAAAGCCAAACAGTTTTGTTTTCGTTCTGAAGTCTGAACTGTCTAATTTGGGGGGCTGTATTAAATTCATTTGCTTCACTGGCCAAACTGAAAAAAACCCACAATTTACACGTCTAATCACTGTATGAATTTATTTCCACTAAATGAGCGTTACCCGAACTCCATCATTTTTGTGCCCAGTTGAACTAAGCCAGCAATCAATTGACTGAGCTTGCATAACAATATTTTTCTGTAAGCATGTAAGATCTGTGTCCCGTGATTTTTGGCTGCTGTTTGGTTTCTTGGCTGGATGTTAATGTATTGTTAAATTCTGCCTTGCTCTTTCTTTCAGATTTTGCTGACATAACCAATCCTGGAGTCACCAGAGGGATGCAAGCACAAGTCCGCTCAGTTTAAAAGAGGAGAAAAGTTTCAAACACAGTGTTCTGACCTTTAAAGTGTACTACAAAGACTGTCTATTTCCTAAGGCTTTTTGGGAAGAATTGAGGGAATGAATGGGACAGGATATATTTTACTGCTTTGAATTACTAGCTGGCTAAGTTAATTTAATTTTGTTTTGCGTGAGCTGTGCTGTATTGGACTTGTATTTTAAATAATTGGTAATGTGCCGAAAGCTATGGATAGTCATTGTCCTTGGTATTTTAACTGTACTAAATAAAATAAGAACAATGGGACCAAAAAAACTAGAGGTGAGTCATAAATAAGCATTATTTGGTTTCTAAACAAACACGTTTTAGTTTCCCAGTTATAACGGGAGACATAACCAAGGCATTTAGTACTGAACAACTGAGAAAGAACAAACCCAGGGTTCATTACTGTCTGACATAAAGACTTTTTTTTTCCCTGAGCCACTAATAAAGATTAATCTTTACTATTCAAGTGATGCTTATGTTGTTAATAGAATGAAAAAAAGAAATAATGCCAAATTACCAGGGCCTCCCGTGGAAACTACTGATATATAACAGCTAGTAAGCCGAACACAGAGTTATGCTTTGAGGCAGCCAGAAGAAGCAAGGAAGATCATATTATGTTTGACACTAACAGGAAAACAGAAAAATCTCAGTGAATCTTCAAAGAAGAACTTGGTTTTGAAATTTTACATTGAGCCAAAGAGCCTCCCATGCTTGGTATACTGCAAGGATTGCGGTAAAAAAACATCATTCATTTCCTTTAAGCTTTGTATCTAAAGCCAAATAGGCTGTGGGGGTGGGTTTTAAGTGTTTTCTGAAGGAGAAAATGCTGACACTTCCACCTGTCAATACCACCATTTTGTGGGCAAATTTTGTCTGTTCCCATCTGTCATATTCCTATCTCCCAGCAGCCTAGATGCATTACGGGATGCTCCATCTCCGTCAGATGTACCGTTACCCAGAGCCAGCTTGCCCTGACCTCTGTAAAAACCCTGCCGAGTCTGACAACAGCCTGCAGTACTGGCATCTTCTCCTGTGTTTGTTGTACTTCTTTTTCTCAGTAATTTTTTGCCCAAATCATCTACTTCACTGAATCCCATCCAAGCTGGTATGATTTCACAGACATCAGTTTTGCTGCATTGGCATGGAGGGTCCTTACACATAGTTACCAGTTGCTCAGTTGCCTATGGAGGAGAGCTTCCAGAAATACGTGCCTACCACCTCCGAGAGACTACTTTGCACTTCCCTAATGATTTCTGTAGCAAACTCTCACATTATTTGTGGTCTCAAATTATTTGTGAATAAAATATGAGGACAAACAACCTATTGTGTGGCAGGAAGTACGTAGCCTGCATAAATGCCCTCAAGTTTTCTGTTGGTTCTTTTCATCGGGAGCACCTGTATATTGCTAAACAGCATATAAATCTTAGGCTATTTGCATTTTACCCCCAAAGTCTTCTAATGAGTCTATGTTTTGTTTTTATAAACATTTTATAAGCTGCCTGGGGCTTATATGTGCTGGCAGACATAATTTTTGGTTGAAATCATCTCACATTTCATTAAAACAAAAAAATAAGAAGTTCCCCATTGGTATCCTAAGAATGAATTTTCGTCTTTGTTACAGGGCTCATCAAACAAATGGTTCCAATTCTTCAGATTTAATGCTAGACAGATGTCACGTTAGACAGATATTACCACACTTTTTGGAATTCTACATGTCAGAGGATATATTTTTGCAGGCTGTGCTGCACATCAGACACAAGCCTTGTCCAAAAAGATGTAAAATAACACTTGTGAAGCCTTAGCATTCCAAAACCAGAGATGCTATTGCACACTCTTGGGCAAAGTCAAATGAGAAGGCAAGCAGCACACTGGAGCAGTTGGAATTTAAGTTCCTCATTACGAACTCAGGGCTGCAAGTTGATTAGCACTCTGGCCCCAGTCCAGAAAAGCACTTAGACTGAGAAAGTGTATAGGAGTTGGGTGTCTAATTCCTTCAAACCTATTTTGAAGAACTTAGTCTTAAGCATTTACTGCTGTAGGTGTATTCATGTGTCTATATTAAGCAGGCTGCTGGCAAGGAGATTGGAGGCTTATCACTGCGTAACGTCAAGTCCCATTCAGCAGGCTCCTCTGGCTGTGGGGAGTGCCAGCCATGCTGGACGCTGTCCACATTTTCTTCGAAGGCAGAAGATGTCAGTGAGGTGGCAGAGCCTGGTGACAAGTACTGAGCACTAAGTGAGTCTGTGAGAGAAGCAGAGAAGCTAGAAAGCCAGGCAAGTGAAGAGAGGGAAGAACTGCCCAGAGCCAGAGCTCACCCTCAGAACTGAACATAGAGCTCTGCCTGTCCTGGTACGGTTTTGAGACACGTACTTTAGTTTCTAAAACTCACACTCTCCAAGACAAAGATGTAATTCTTTTCTCTCTAACCCCTCTCTTTTTGCCTTCATTCATCCATTACTCCATTGCTGTTGCCTCACACAAATGGAACTCATCAACTCATGCCTTCTAAACTACAGCCTTTTGCCCCAACATGCCATGTAGTGACCAGGAAATGAGATTTTTGCAGCTCTCGCATTTCTCCAGAGTGTTTTGTTCGATGGGTAGAGATAAAGCCAGGATTGTTGGTATGTTAATACAAAATTTTGAGGACCCCTGGTCACGGGCTATAGTTCTGCACATGGAAGTGGGTCTTCTCCTACCAGTGAGTGTAGATGCACTCTGAGGACAAAAGCAAGTGCTCCTCTTCGGCATGTTGCATTGCACACAGTGCTGTGGGTCCTTTAATAGTTTCCTGCTTCTCAACTGGAAATGTATCCCCAGAGGGTATGTCTTGAGAAGGTAGCTCGGGTATCACTATGTTATATTGCGCTCCACTGAAGCTAAGATATTGCTCTTCTCCCCAGGACTAATTAACTCGTATGTGATTGTGAGCTAGCAGAGATATGTAGCTTCCAACACTTGAATTAGCTCTTTCACAGGTAGCTCAGGTATCTCCACGTGGTGCTGAATTACCCCAGTGAGACATATTCTGAGATCCTAAGCAGTCCTTTTTAAAGAAATTCAAAGCAAGGAAACTACAGCATGTAAATGGCTTGAAGTGCTGAATATAATGGTTGAATTTTGTCTAGATAATTTGATCCGTACCCAGCTCAATTTTAATAAACTAACGTCTATTTTTGAATTAGTCTCTTTGTGGCTTGCAAAATCTGTTCTAAGCTGACAGATCTGTCTTTGTGAAACTGAAAATTAAATAAGAAATACCCACAGGAAACATGCAGGTTTTCGCTAACATCTTAATTAAATCCCACAGGTTGAGGAAAATTAATTGATTTTTACCACTTTCCCCACTAACTTTTCCTACTCCAGGGATTCAAATAAATGGAGTTTACAAATTCACCCACTGTTCTGCTTTAAAACTTCATGAAACTTTGCTTTTTAGTAGGAAGTTAATTAGGAATAGTTCTTATTATACCTTTAATGTGGGTAAGACTCCTGAGGCACTGTAAACATTAATTAAGCCCCATAGTACCCTCTGAAGCAGATAGTACTTACCCATAGTTATACTGAAAATAAAGCCTCCCCTCCTCACTTGAACTGATGACACACTCTATCCCAATATCAGCAAACCTTCCTTAAACACTGAGAAGTGAGTGTATTGAAAGAAAGAGGGAAAAGAGCACAACAAAATATTTTCCTATGCTTTCATTTTGTCTGGAGACCTGTTTTGAATACCATTGAGTAAGGATATTTGGTGCAATGCTCTCTGCAACCTTATGTTATTCAAAAATTTGTTACCTGTTACATGACATTTTATGCATCTATGTAAAATACAGCCGTACTTCAAAAAAGGAGTTTGGATCTTTTTCAGCTCACCTGCCAAAAATGATTTTGGATGGTCTAGACATTTTCGGTCAATAGCTTACCAGCTGAATATTTCTGGGAATTGAAAGTGTTTGGACCATTCCGGGATTCTTTGAAGACCTGACTACAACTGTACCCACATGTCTCTTCTGCTAATATACTTCAGGAGAAACAGGGATGTAATAGCTTAATACATCTGCAGCACATTACTGTTGTACTGGAATACTGGTGCGGCAGTGCTGTTGTAACACGATACAACAGACAAATCGCAATGGCTGTAAGACTTTCATATGGTTCTGGCGTATGAACGTCGTTAGCGTCGGCCGCAGCTTGTAGGGCTGTTGCTTGTGAGCATTAGGGAAGAGCAAATAGTGTACTGGTGCCTTCCAGCGCTGTAAGCGGCTGCATTATCAACTCTAGCACTGCATTGCCCTGATAAGGAAAACAGATCCTGAAAGGAGTGCTTTAAACTCTCGCTTTTTCCCTCCTCAAAAGTTGCTTCCCTTAAATTTCATTGATTTTTGGCATCTCTTAGACAGTAGCCCACAAATCGTTTGTTAAAACGCCAGGTATGGCAATGAGCTGTAGCTAAGTGCCTTTGCTCCTCACAGAACCGGTAGATATTTTTTGTGTTCCTTTAGGATTTCTGTAGCGCCAAACACCAATCTGACTGGGCACAGCAGGCTTGGTCCAAACGCTGTCGACATAAAAGGAAAGACGCCTTTTGCCTTCAGTGGGTTTTTCAGCCCATCTTCTGGTTTGAAAACAGTAAATGCATCCAGACTCACAGGCTGCATCTAAGCTGACAAATCAAACAGGACTTGTGTCCACACAGAAAACTCTCTTAGCCCGATCTCTCCCCTTCCCAAAGGGGGTGTCCACATGCGTGCCACCAGTTGGCTGCGGTCCCTGGCCAGCACTACCCATGTCCCCAGCACAGCTTTGGCAGAAACTGGCCAGGGCTCCCTCTCCTGGGAATCGCTGCACTGCTGTGCCTCAGCCTCTGCTCCACGTCTGTTCTGTATCATCATAGAGATGTGATCTGTGTGGGGAGTGAATACAGACCCAATGAGCACATCATTTACCAGGTACCAAAATCTAGGTGTGAGTGAGGAGGAGGAGGAGCATGGCAACGTCACTTATTGGACCAGTGGCAGAGTTGGGTACCTGGCTACAGATCTCAGGAGCCCCAGGCACTGCCCTTGCTGTAAAGTGTGTAGGTTTATTATTTCATATTTCATCTGACAGGCTGGGAGTTTAGGAACGCTTGCACGTACACTGCAAATAATTTTGCCAAAACCAAGCGAGCCAATGGAGGCATTAAAATTCAGATTAGGATTTCTTCTTTCTGCTGAAAGGCATAGGAATCAAGCTGCAAACTTTGGACCCAAACCTCCCACCTCCTGGCTGTGCTTCACCAGTGATTTCACAGGTCTGCTTCATACTACAGTGCAGCAATAAGAAAGCTAAGCATGTGGGCAGGTTAGTGAAAAAAAATTAAGTGTAGCCAAGTGAAAAGTGTGAAACAACTTGTATAGGATGATTTCAGCTACTTTTAACATGTCAATAATATTTTTTTAAATAGTGTGTCCCTGCCTTCAATTATGTATTTATTGCAGTAGGTCACACTCACTTATACAAATTATAAATTTTACTCAAACATCGTAGCTTTGGCCAAGATTCTCTGAAGATTGTGGGACTACAAGAATAACCATAAACTGGATCACATCAAAGGTCCAGAAGCCTGTATCCAAGACTGTCAAACAGAAGATGCTTAAGGAAAAGCATAAAAACAGGACAAGCATATAATGAAACTACCCTGGCCCAGTCTCGCAGCTTCACTGATTTGTGGTGCAGATGCTTCCTGAGCCAGGAGTAGTTTCTTTCTATTCAACAGTGCAAGATGGATTTTTCATCCATGAATTCATCCAATTTCTTTGTGAGCAGCTGTGTGAGCTGCTGTCATCTGCAATGGCCTGTGGTTGTAAAGCGAATGAGGCCTTTTGTTCAATTTGAATTTACCGCCTAGCTTCACCTAGTCCTTTAGTTTTGTTTGACACCCTGTAGATCTTGAACTGGAAAAGACAGTGGATTTTTTCATCTGTTAGCCTTCTGCATCTTACCCCTGCTATTGGAGAGCTTTTGGAAAGATAACATAGGTGTTGTCCTGCCCTAATTGCCTGCTCTGCTGCAGGGCTTTGGCCTCATTGCTGTCCCCTGGTAGAGGGTAGGCAAGACCTGGCATTTCCCACCCCACAGGACCCTCTCCCTGACCCACCACCAGCTGCGTGGTGGGCACAGGGACGTCCATCCTCAAGTGCTGCGTTGCAGCTACTAACAGCTGCAGCTAGTGGGACCTGCTTCCTGGACCAGGTTTTCCAACTGGTGCTGGTGCCTCAGGACAGAAACCAAAATCCCCACCAGACACCCCATTCCCCAAACTGCTGGGCTTTTCCCAAAGCTCTTAATCATCATCGCTCAACAAAATCTGGCGTAACTGCTAAGGCTCGGCAGAGGCTTTCATGAAATGCATTTTTTCCAAAAGATCTGAAGGTGGTAGGCTTCCATCAGTGAGGGATAAGCAGTGCTTGGCACAGCGTCCTTGCCATGATCCCTGATACAGCTGCAGGAGTGTTTTGCATCCTGACTAGGAAAAGGTAACCACTGTACTTTTTTCACTCACATCAGCATTCTTGCTTTTCTGTGTGTGTGCTGCTTAGCCACAGAAAACGACAAAAAATCCCCAGCGAGAGAGGATTTAGCGAAAGTAACACCACCAACGGTCTTTTATCTATGCTGACTGAAAGTTAATCCATATATGCAAGAATCTGATGCTTCAGCTTACTGGGAGAGACAGACACATAATAGAATCTCTTGAGTGTTATCGCTCTGCAATAACAGAGCTTTGTCATCTTTTGTCTGACTCTGGTCTATACAAGCCTTTTGGTGAGGTTAAAATTCCTAGCACAAACTACAGGAATCTACCTCAAAGCTGTTGTAGAAAAATAGATTAGATACAGATAAAAAAAATCTAAACAGGCTTTGAGGTCTCAGGGAGCCGTGCTCATTAATTATTTGAAAGTGATGCTATGCACAGGCTGAAAAATCAAGAATCTGGGTAAGGATGGAATTTTGCACTAAATAATGTATATTTGTGAAGAATTTTTGGCTCTTTCTCTCTTCTTTCATTGTAAACCTCATATTTCTTTTATTTTATGATACCAACCAATTGCAGTTTATCTCAGATTTATCCCCACTTTCCATTTTGAGTCTTGGGCCCTACAAAATCCATATACACAAAGTGAAACCTGGTGAAATTTCAAATAGTCTGTAGTTTCAGAAAGACAAAACGCCATGAGTCACTGGAGATACTCTGTAGGCCAAAGGGAAACACCTTGCTGAGCTTGGAAGGCAGACAGGGACCCAGTGAAACTTCTTATTCTAGCTATTGTTGCACCTTTGGAAGAGCTACTGTGAAAAGACAAGGACTTTGCTGTGTGGTCTGAAAACACAGAACAAATGATTTCCTGACATTTTCTGAAATTTCTGTAAAGAGAGGGGACCAGTAAGCCCGTCTTGGGAGACAAGACATTGGAGGGCGAACAGTGGCCAAAAGCTTTCCCTTTTCTTGTCCCCAGCTCAGCAACATCTATAAAATGTGACTTAAATATCCATTGGAATGGGTCTTCTGATATGCTTAGATACACGCCTGAGATACATTGCCTTCTGAAAAAGGATAAACTGAGCAGATATTAGAATGAGAAAGTATCTGTATTTTTTAACTCACCAGTACTGGAGATTTCCATCATAAACGACATTTGACTAGTTTCATTTTAACTATTTCTGCCAAAAGCTACATTTTTGGCAGTGCCAGAAAGAACTATAGGAAGCCATAACCAGAGGGTTTTGCGTCAAAGATGAACCTACAGATTTTTAAAAGCTAGATGAGCAACCCCAGTTAGTTTGAAAGTAGCCCTGTCCTGGTTAAAAAACATGGGAGATTTTCAGTTCGTCTGACCTGAGTTTCAAGTTTGCAGTGAGATCATCTCCCAAAGAACAATGGTGGTGCTGGGTGTAGCCTGTGGCCTTGGGAAGCCATGCAGACCGCTGGAGTACACCCGATTATGGAGCGAATGAGGAGCATCAGAAGACCTGAAGGTGTGGTGCTGATGGGTTGGTATGACACATGACACTTGCCAGAAAAACATACTCACTAATTTCTGCACTGTGCTCAGAACTCATCTTTGAAGCTCTGTCATTTAGGAAAATGGATGGTCTTTGTCTGTAGGAATTTACTCATCCCCGCACACATTATTCTAGTAGTTAATCACTCTGGCAGCTAAAGTTCAGATCCCAGGCTGAATTTTGTCAACATACAGTTTCTAGGCATTGGATCTTATTATAGCTTTCTTCCCTGTGAGGCTGAAGGCCCAGCACCCATCAGATTGTGCTGGATATATTACTAAAATTAAGCCTGCTCCAATATTTAGCTTATACCTAATTTTAGTCTTCAAGCCCTGCCATGAAGACTGCAGGACTCTGGCAGTACCAGCTTGCTACTGCCTCAGTAGCTCTTCTCAGAGTCTCGCCAGTAAGGCCTGTCTCCTATACTGAGAAATACAACCTTGAAGCATGGATTTTCCATAACTACTTTTACATAAACTTGATTTTTCTAGAACTTTTCTGTAACCCAGATGCTGATGCTGTTGTTACCTTCTTGCTGTCCCACACAAATCTTTTATCACTAATAGTTCAAGGCATTCTAGTTTCAGACTAAAGGATATATGCCCAAGTTGCCTGAATCAAACAGTCTCCAGTATGTACTTTATATTAGCTGAGACAAAACTAATTGGCTTTTCTGCATATCTGCACTCTTGCACTCACATCAGCTGTGCCCACAGTGCACTTTGTTGGAGGCAGTTTCTAAAGCAGCATGTATCAAGCTATCTTTAGTGCCAGACCGGCTGCAGCGTTGTTTAATGACTCTCAAACCATTTATCTCAGTGTCCAATAAAAATATCTCAGTAGCAATAAAAGAATCAGGTACCCAAAGTGGAAGCCAGGAAATAGCTGGAGAAAATTTGATCTGAAAAGTGATAAGAGACACCTCAGAGCAAAAGAAAGAGGTAACAAAGATACCGGGTGGTTATAAAACTTCTTCAGATACCACTCCTTAAGGCAAATACTCTCTGAGAACCAGACTGGTGTCTGGAATATCTGGCGGATGTCCAGCTCTGTATGTACAGAAGATATGGCCATTGATTCCCAGTCATATATCATACATCACGCTTTATCTTTAAAAAGTGGAACAGAATTTATTTAACTCCACAGGCGGGGGAAATTCTAATCATGTATTATGAAACGCTATAGAGCTTTTTTAATAACACTTGTAAGAGAAACACAAAGTAATACAAACATTAATGCTCAGCTTAGCAATACAGAACAGGACCAGTAGTACAAAACTGGATCACCTAGTTCTTCATGGCTTTCTTGTGATTGCTACTACAGCACATCCTACCTGGGGGCAGGTACAGCTGCTGTCCTTACCTACTCCAGATCTCAGCGATCTCAACTTCTTAGCCTCTGACCACAAATCCTACTTTCCTCTGGTGAGACCTACAGCTACAGTGCATTATAATGCTCCAGCCATGCAGGATCTGACACAGAATTAATGGTAAGTAAAGGGTCTTCTCAATCCCTAAGACCTGCTGGAGGCCTGCCCTCTTTCTAGGAAAGGTCTTTCCACCTTTAAAAAAGACACAGATCATCTTTTTCATATTATTTTTTCTTTTCTTTCTTCTTAAATATTAGTGCTGGAGAAACAGCGTTTCATAAAAATAAATAAAGACCCAAACCCTAATCTTAAATATCAGCTTGTGCGACTGTGTCATGAATTTGATCTTGGACGGAGTTTGTAATGTTTCAAAATAAAGTAACTGATGATACATATTTTGATCTTGCATTTTTAAAAGGAATTGAAGCATCTGTCTTGAAAGGGTCTTTTGGCAAGTACAATTAATTTTTCAAATATTAACAATGAGCGCAGCTGGCACTTCTCCAGCATGAATAAAATTTCTGAACAACCTTCATTGCCATTCATCTTGAACATTCTTCAGAAAGACTTGGCCTTCCTCTCTAAACTTGCTCTTTAGCTATATATCTTTAAGTGTTAAGTGAAGACACAAGACACATTTCTGGGGATGTAGGAGGGGAGATTTATTTTCCAATGGTTTCATGAAAGACATTGATGGGTTTGTTAGTTCTTATTTCAGTAGCTCCTATGAACAGTATACAGAACTAAACAGAATCCAAGATATTAGAGGCCACCTAGTATTTTCACTCTTATAGATCTACTATTTTCTCTTTGCTTGCTTCAGCTGTCATAGAGTGTTTCTTATCTTGTTGAAGTTTTTCCTGTCCTTACAAACCACAGCGATTCAGTTAATAATGCAGCGGTCAACATTAACATTTATATAATTACCATTTGCATGTATTTAAAGTTGCCATGGTATCTTAGCATAGATAACACCATGGTAACTCTAATCAGGCAGAAGGTAAAATTTTACATACATTAATGGTGACCACTATAATTGGTATTTTTATACCACTTTTTATTTGTAGGTGTTTACAGATATGAATTGGTTAATGTCTACAATGTTGTTTTGAGATCAGTATCAGAGTCTCTCTCGCATGGCTCAGTCCAATATTACATACTTGGGGGCTGGGAAGAGTTGGAAGAAAAATACAAGAAAATTAAAGATGTTTTTAAATGGTGATTAACTAGGACATTAATAAGGAGCACTATAAGCTGCAAGCTAAAAATCATCAGTCTGGTTCAAAATTCCTGCAACTGGCATAGGAATCATGATATTCGTAAAAGCAATCGCACATGTTTTATTTGCCTTTGGGCTCTTTAGCTATTTGGGTACATTTGGGTCTTTCTTCTCACTTCTTTCCCTTACCAAGAAAACTTGCACCTTTTCAAGTAGAAGCTGAAAGTCTCACCCACACGTGCCCCAAGGAGCTGAAGCTACAAGAAAAGCAGTTAATATCACAGGTCTCACATAAAGCCACAAGAGCTGGCAACAGTGAGCAAAGCAGGGAATCTTCCTTTTGCGCATTAGCTCCGTTTCTCAGAAAGATGAAGCTGCAGACATGCCCTTGTGGTAGCCAAAACCACTCCACTCCACTCCTTTCCCATGCCTGCCCCTTCCTGGAAGTGCAGTATTGAAGATGCTTCTTGTTAGGAGAAAACGCTGCTGTTCACTTGCTTTCCACGTCTTCCTCAGCTCTTAAGGTCTCATACCCTTCTGGGTGTGAACAGCAGCCCTGCAGCATACCCTGTCTTGACAGAAGAAATTATTTTGGGTAAGACAGAGGGCAGGCAATGTTCCTCCAGTTGTTTTCTCCCCAGACTATGCCTAAATAGACTGACATTCTCCTAAAAACTTTTGCTGATTCAGCCATAAATTTCTTTCTGTAGCAAGGGCTAAATGAAGAGAAACAAAACATTTTAACTGATATAAACAATAGCTGCAATAGCAATACAAACGCAGTGAAAGCCATATATTTAGGAAAGGCTGAAACTTATTCAGATGAGACTAATTTATAGAGTGGCTGAAGTGAAATGTTCAGCAATATTCAAAACAAAGTTTCTGTAGTGAGAGAGATGAGAAAATAACCTAACTGGATACTGTTGAAATTCTGTGTTCTTTATGGTGGAAATAATAAGTAGCATTACTAATTTTTGATAGTTGCATCCCAAGAGAAGTCAGAATGTCTCTTCGGTAATTTTAACACTTCCAGGAAAACAAACAGCATAGGCTGAAAAAAATAATCAAGATTTTCTTCCTGAATGTGGACTTTAAAGACTCCTTCTTCAAAGAGGAATTTATTAATGCTGCGAGTGCTATAGAGTGACACCACTACCAAGAGAAAATTCTTTGTTCAGATGCTCAGCACAGTTATTAATTACAGCCTTTGCTGTGCCTTGCTGTGCAGCGCTTCCCTGGTGTCACCAGGGCTGGCACCCTGTAGAGAGGGAGGAGCAGAGTACCGGGGCAAGTGAGAGGTTGCATTTTAGTTACAAAGATCAGGACGTACATGGGGGTGTTTAGTGCTCTGGGATGTTTTTCTGTTTTACATGAGGCTATGACTGCATAACACCCACCCCAGCCAGTTTTGACATAGGTCTGCCTCTCCCAGCTACCCCGGCTCCTGGGCGAGTGCTTGACCTGACAGCTTGTATTCCCAGGCCCTTTCTAACTAGGAGCTGGAAGATTTTACTGGGGATACAGCCATGGTTCTCCCACCTTGATCTTTCCAGCTCATCTACTACTGGCCAGTGTGTGTGTGATAGAGAGGCATGGTTCAAAACAACCACCTCTTGGGTGGTGGTAGGCTCCCATGGGTTCTTCACTGTGCCTGCCCACTGGCCACCCCTGGACAACATGAAAGCTGGGTGGTCCCCTGGGACACCCTGTGCTCTCGTGTTGGGAGCATTTGCCAGGAGGGTGGGTGTGTGTGGTTCCCCTCCCCAAGCAGAGCCCAGGGCCCATTGCCTGTGTCCAGTCTCCAGCCTGCTGCAGAATCTCACTGTGGCGCACTCATCAAGGTCCTTTGACAAAGGTCATGAAGACTGACTTTTGGAAGCCACAAACACCTGGAAATTGCTGCTAGTTCCTCACATCCTCAGGTGAAGAGAAAAACTTGGAAGGACTGGATTTCCCTTGAGAAGTTCCTGAGCTCCTCTGAAGACGGAAGAAATGGAAGAAGATAAACATATGTTTTCTGAAGTGCTCTCCTTGCGTAAAGCAAATTTAGATGCAATGAATCAGCCCTCTCGTTGCCTCCAATAACCCTGACACAACATGCCTAAAGTATTGGTGAGGTAGACTGGATTCCACCCTCTGCTTTACTCTGTAAACACTTCGATTTGGCTGGCCAAGACCTGTTACTCATTGCCACTGATCACACGAGAAAGAAAACCAAAGACTGTAAGTGTTCGCAGGATGGAGTCATTAGAGTAGGAGTGAACACATGATTTACACAAACTTATGTTCTTCCTGAGAAAATGACATGGATAGATGAAGTGTTGCAATTTACTGTAGATCTGCCACATTGGTTTAGTGTGTGTCTACTGAATCTGTCAAGCTGTTACCGTTTTATCGATCCAGATTATTTTTTCTCCATTAACTTGGGGATTAAACAGAAAAGGTTTGGCTTACGTGGTGATTAATCACAGGTTAGATGTTTGCAGTTCACATGCACAGATAGGATTAAAAAAGTTGTGTCTTACATC
Organism: Chionis minor; assembly: GCA_013398295.1. Taxonomy (NCBI): domain Eukaryota; kingdom Metazoa; phylum Chordata; class Aves; order Charadriiformes; family Chionidae; genus Chionis; species Chionis minor. Next base: position 67,867 of record VZSF01009952.1, on the reverse strand, counting down.
CCAGTGCAGTATTTCAACTTCAATAGGTTGGGGTTTTTTTCATGTCATTATTTCCACCTGTTCCCAGTTAAAGATGGATACCTTAATTTTTCTTTTTAAAGCTGATAACGCTGTAGTAATTACAATACGCCGACACTAAGTACATTGGGTTATAACACACCTTAGTATATCTTTCCTTAGCTCAAAGATAGAAGGTACCTGGAGTGTATTCTGGACTTGGAAAGAATGTATCCTAAATCACGTGGCTAACTGAAAGAAACTGGAGAAGATAAGTTGTTTAACATCCTCCTTTACTGAAATGCTCTTGGTATTGCTATGTTTTTAATTTCAGGGGGAGCCTAGCTGTTGCATGACTTTTGATGATCCCTGCTTTGATTTGGGTGGGTTTGTCCTTGGGAAGTGTAATTACATATCTGATACGGATCTGTTCAAACGAGGTAATTCATAGTCTACTTTAGATCCTGCAAAGCTGCCGAATACAGAGATGTCTAAAATTACCCTTTCCTTTTTCTGATCAAGAACATAATAATGCGGAGGCTATTTTGTATACAGACCATTGTCTTCTTCCTTCTGAAGAACCGGATGATATATTATAAGAAAATCTTACTTGACAATCACAGTGGTTTCTGCATCAGGTTTTAGAAAGCTGTAAAGCTTTCTTCCTTAACAGTGAAAACACTGGAAAAATTAAGACTCATGATAGTTTTGTTTTGGATACAAATACGCATTAAAAGTACTCCAAGACTGCCTTTAAAAAAATCTTTAATCTCTTTTGCTGATAAGAACTTTTCATTCTCATTTGAGTATTGGCCAAATTGTGATTTTCTTACTCACGCGGTAACAAAGTTTTTTTTCCCACCATTGGACCTACTAATGTCTACAGGATTACTCATGGTATAAAGCTTTATTCAGTGCACAGGTATCTCAGTCCTGCCTGTGATGGTTATCTGGTTTCACACCTTGAGGTCTTTCCTTTATTTGCTCATGTTTGGCTTCTCTCTTTTTTTTTCTCTCCCTGTACTTTGAGACACATCTCCCTGTACTTTGTACACATCTAGCTGGGGACGTTTCAGCAGGTGGATAGCCTGAAACTTGGATGATTAGTGTGGCATTTGTCAGATTTTGTCTTTGATCCCTTTGTTATTTAAAACTAGCAAATGCTCTCATATTCCTTAACACAGGAGTGGGAATCATTGGAATTTGGTCTTGAAAGGATAAACTCCAGCTCCAATTAGAGTACTGAAAAAAAAGGGTGAGTTTTAACTATTAGTTTGTTATGACATATGGGTCTGTAACTGTAAAACAAATGAGCGCCCCATGCAATGGATTTACACAGCTGATTGACATGGCAAGGTGTCTACTCTGAAGTCAGAGACCAAACTGATATTTCTGTCCACAGGGACCCTGCAGCATCTACCAGAGAAGAGTCCCTGCTGTTGGGTTGCTCTCATCAGTCCCTGCTTGCCCTTAATCTACAACATGGCATAGCATCGGGTCAGCCAGAGAAGCAGCCTGACTGACGACATTTTCTTTTTCTGCACTACAAAATCTCATGAAAATAATTTCAGACCTCCTGGGCCAAAGGATCAGAGTGCTTCCCTCCTCCTCTTCCTTGCCCTTGCCTGAACTTCACCTTAGCTCCCTGCTTCACTGTCCAGCTCTTCCAGTTACAACACCTCTGGGTGACAGCAGCAGTGCAGGATTCACATATATCTTCCAAGTTTGCTGCTGTGGTTTAGCAGGCTGCTACCAGGGCTTCTTTGACATCTGAGTTACATTTTGGTGTCTCATATGTTCTCCATCTCCTGGCTCCAGCAGCTATATAAACACCATGCAGTTGTTCCAAGGAAAGGGCTAGCAGATTGAAAACTCAGAAGATAATGAGGCAAGGACTCCTCGCTCTCCAGCAGGCTCAGCCAGCCCCCGAAGGCTGCACACTCACAGGACTGTCTTGACTTTGGGGCAGACATGACATCTTGTCAACCACCTGAGGCAGTTTTCTGTAGTCCTGTTATACGCACACCTGCCGTGAATGGCAAATAATGGATTTTATTTTTCTTTCCAGCACTCCTGTTGTTCTGAGAAGAAGCTAGTCGATGTACACTAACATCCCTGAGAAGTCTATCAGCGTCAGATCTTTGGGACACAGTCTGCTTTGTTGTTAAACAGGATGATGCGCAGTGCCAGCTGACCCTCAGGCACGGCAGGGGGCTGCTTTGCAGTGCCACTTCCATTTGTGCAGTCAGCTGTGGTGGTGGTGGTCTTCCTTGGGTGTAAGCATGAGTCCTGCCCTCTTGGTGCATGGCTGCCTTGGTGATTTTCCCCCCTCTTTCTTTCCATCTCTACCGTTTTCTTCTCCATTGACTGACAAGCAGATGGAGGACGGCAGTGTGAGGTTTGTATTCCTAAAGAGGTCAGTGCTTGTGCTGATGTCTGGTATATAACCGTATTTCCCATTAGCCACAGACAGCTTGGAGTTCCATGCAAGATGTAAGAGAAAGAGCTCTGAGTTAGTTATTCACATGTTTTTAATTTGTCCGCTTTTAAAGTCATCAGAGGGAGAGAGAGGGAGCCCTGAAGAGGACAGATGAGGCTGCCGAAGTCAAGTCTTGATGTGAAATTGAAAAGAAAAAAAAAATAAAGAAGACTAGGGAGGCTTAGTTTAATTTGACTAAGATGGGCAATTAGATTTGAGGGGTAGGAATGCCATCCTCCTTGCCCTGCTTCACTGTGCACAAAAACCTTTCCAGTTTGTTTAGGAACAAAAGGGTATACTTAGGGTACCATACACCCTGGGAGCGGTGTTGTCTTTGGGGAGCTTTGAGTTCTACCAAGGTGTTATATAGGGAAACTCCCAAGGTGCCGAATGGGGAATGTACCTGCCAGAGAGGCATGAGCACACTCTGCCTGCAGCAAGAACCTGGGAATTAGGCATTCCTGGCCTCTGCATAGCCTTCCCATCACCATGGCAGCTGCATCTTCTAAATGTAGATAAATATTGACTTGGTCTCAGAAGAACGATAGTTTCACATGATTTTCCAACACTGCATTAATAAGCAACTTGCAATCCAGTTAGACAAACTGTCAGTAGTGCCAGCCAAATAATTTACATGGCAACAGCATGTAACAGATTCTAACACAACAAAATTCTTTACCCAAGATCAACAATGTAATTTATACACAGATCCGACTGCTTTTATAGAAGCCTATGAGGTATATCTGACCATCCAGGTTACTTCACAATTTTCTGTTGTTGGTTTTTTGTTTTTAAATTAAGGAAATATAAAGCTTATTCAGCTGACATTTTGCCTCTTCTCTCATTAAAAAAAAAACATGTACCAATCAACAAGAAGTGGTAAAGCACTTCCAAGTCTAAAATGAAGATGCAACAGAAAATCAATTCCAGGATGAAATACATAATTACAAAACTATGTGAAAAGAGAATGCATGGTGCTTGTAACACTTTTTTTTTGGTTTGTAAATGTTACACTAATTGCTCGTCTGCAATACCTGGAGGAATTATCTGTTCTAAATACACCCCCTAGGGTATGAACTGCCTCAGATGGTTGAGGACAATGTCTTGAAGCCTTTCTCAACCTAAATTCCAACTGAGTTTGAAAGCATCTGTTTGAAATTGGTCTTGCAACATTTGGTTGTATGTTCATCAGAGGGTATGCGCAAACCACCTAACTTAAATAAGATAGGCTCCTTATTTTCCTATGCCCTAGCCAGTGGGGAGAGACTTAGCTCTTACACAGTGTGGAAGCCTAACGTAGCAATTCAGAATTGCCTTCAACCTGATCCTCTCTGTTGGTAAAAGGAGAAGCCTAGGAGACAACTAAATTACGTGCTTAAAACTGAGTACAGTTAATAGCCTTGCAATGTGTTCACCCCTTGTAAAACACCTTGCATAGCCAAAGGCCAAATTCTGCAGCTTCCACGTTGCTGGAAGCTGTTTCACAGCCTATGTGAAACAGCTTCCAGCAACGTGGAAGCTGCAGAATTTCAGCTTGTACTTCAGTGGCCACGCTCCGTGATTCAGGGTGGACTTCAGAGCCAGTAACAGCTCCTGGCTGTGCAGGGGGTGAAAAGCCCACCAAAGGGTGTCTGTATTGCATGACCCAGGGTGTGCATACTGCATGTAACATGGTGATAAGTCCACCGAGCCTCACCAGTAAGACTGTATTTTTTTGAATTAGCACATCTTTCAAATCTATCTCTTCGCTTCCTGAAGTCAAATTTGAGAGACTTCACCGTTCATGACCACAATGTACTGATCTCTGGTCTCCAAGCAAGTGTCTCTATGCTGATGTGTCCTGAGATATGCTGGGAGATGAATATGAAATATTATATCCCAGTAAGACCGACTGAAGCAGCGTGATCAAGGTCATAGAAATGACTCCAGGAGGTCTGAGTTGAACATCTGCCAAAGTGTTACAAAAAGTATGTTTTTTCCAGGAAACACAACAGAAGAATTTAGGTCAGATTACTGAACTGGAAATCAAAGGTCCCAATGATTCCTCAGACTTGGAAGGTCTTGTTGGGATGTGCTAAAAACAAGAACAAATGCATTGACCTTCAAACTAGGATACTCTATGAATGAATGTAACACTGGTTTAAGAGGGGTTGCTGCATGGACATCTGAATGTGCACCATGGTGGCTAGTACTAATGGGAGGTAGCTGAAAAAACTCCTCAGGCCTGCAGTAAATCAGCACTCGACACTCCCACATCTGCAGGTAGAGGAAAAAATGACTCATACCACGTCTGATGCTATGCGGAGGGATATGGTTTTGGCTTGGACTCACCTGAACTCTGTGGGTTCCAGGCGAACAAATGTAAGCAAGCTTCATGAAAGACTCCATTATTGCTGTGTGGCTTTGACATTTTCTGGAGACTTGAGACTCCAAGTTGGAATGGTTAATTGATGTCTTAGTTGCCAAAATTTTCAAAGCAGCATGCTGACTGGATCAGAAATCACCCACTAAAAGGACATTGGTGTCAAAAGAGGAACAGCGAACTTTGATAGAAAGTGGCAGATTAACAGAAGATACCTTGGTAGCAGAAAAGAAGAAAATGTCCTAAAAGGTGTTAGAAGAAGCCTTGTTCATAAGAAGGGAGAGGACAGTAAGAAAAGCACTAGACAACTTGGAAGAGAAGGGATCTTTCAAGTCACTGAGAAAAAAATGTTGCCTTTTTTCCCCTTTCACTCAAAATTGTGGGCAGCAGCTGACAACATCAAATCTGCCTGGGAACTCAAGCCAGGAAACAGGGAGACAGCCAAGAAATTCTAAAATGCTGTCTTTTAATAAAGTTGAAGAAGCTTAAGTCAGGAGAACTTTAATTTTACTCATGGAAAATTTATAAACAGTCGAGGCTCAACTGTCGTATTCGTTGTAAATTGTTACTCAGCTTCAGCCTGGAATTGTGCAGTGAGCTGAAGCCATGGCAGAGAGAAATAAAATACCTGATTTCCACGTGTGTTCAGCCTAGTGCAGTCTGTGCTACCTAAAGCTCTTTGTGCATGCTATGAAGCTCAGAGAGCCTGTATCAACATGAATTTCTCACAGGAGAGTAGGCAGGAGGCGTCTGGGTGTTCATTGGGGGCACAAGGCCGAAGACATGTGCTAAGCAATGACCAATGGGACAAATTTCCACTGCTAGATGTGGGTGCAACTCCATCCACTGTCACGGTTTCACCATCCTGTGGCTGCGGATGCATGTTATGCAGAGATGTATCTGGTGTCTTCAGAGAGAGAAAAATAAGATAACGCTACACAACACCAGAAGGAACTTTTGCTAGCATGGCAGTGCTTATCAAGAGTGGCTAGGACAGTTGTGTTTGGTAAATAGGAGCGTATTGCTTATCTAGGCTGGTAAAAAGCTAAAGGCAGACACCGTCATATTGGCAAGTACACATCAAACAGTGGCGAAATAGCTTGGTTTGTTTGTAAGACTGATGAATGCAGCACAGGCACAAACAATTTACCCTGATAAGCTGCACCTGTCCCGAGAAGGATTCTAAACAAGTGTTTTCTAATTTGCACCCTAGCCAAAAGGGGTTCTTTAAATGCCAGAAAAAATGACTATACCACCGAGGATTCTTGCCTCTTAAAAGCACGTGTGGTGTCTGATCACAGACTTGTTCCCTGCCTGGATATCCTGTAACTCTAGCATTTTTCTAGATATTTATTATATTTACCATTTCTAGATACTTGCCCATGGGGGTGCACCACCCCCAGGGGTTTCTGTGCCATCCCGTGGCCGGGCAGCTCTAGCTCCAAAGGCAGAAGCAATGGTGGGAGGAGCCAGGGGCTCACTGGCACTCTGCGGCCACAGGCTCCCCTCATTCCCGCTGCCCGTTTGTGGCCTCGTGCGAGGGCCTCTCCCTCTTTGCCCACCTTTCTCCTTGAACATCATGGTTGTCTGTTTAAAACGCTCGTTCTCTGTGGGGTGTTTCTTGGTCTTACTGAAAAGTGGTAACGAAATATGTTGAGTCTGGCAATAAGCAAGGTTCACTTTTGCCCAGCCTCAGATTTTTCCCTTGGTTTTAACTGTTCCGTTTTCCATTTTCATGCTAAGGTAATCTTTTCAGAGAACTGGATTGTCTATGCAATTGAATTGAAAAGGACTAGGGTCTGGCTTTCAGTTCATCGCTTAGTCCTGAATATATTCTACTGTCTGCTGGAAAATATTCTCTTTCAAACAGTACTTACTTATTGCTGGGTAAAAAACTGTCTGGAAGGCTGGGCCCAAAGAGTTGTGGTGAATGGTGTTGCCAAGGGCTCAGTATTGGTGCAGGTTCTCTTTAGTGTCTTTATTAACAGCCTGGATGAGGGAATCGAGTGCACCCTCAGTAAGTTTGCAGACAACACCAAGTTGGGTGGGAATGTTGATCTGCTTGAGGGTAGGAAGGCTCTACAGAGGGATCTGGACAGGCTGGATCCATGGGCCGAGGCCAATGGTGTGAGGTTCAACAAGGCCAAGTGCCGGGTCCTGCACTTGGGTCACAACAACCCCATGTAGCGCTACAGGCTTGGGGAAGAGCGGCTGGAAAGCTGACCGTGGGAAAATAACCTGGGGGTGTTGATTGATGGTTGGCTGAACATGAGCCAGCAGTGTGCCCAGGTGACCATGGCAGCCAGCAGCATCCTGGTCTGTAGTAGGAATAATGTAGCAAGCAGGACTAGGGAAGTGATTGTCCCCCTGTACTTGGCACTGGTGAGGCTGCACCTCCAAATACTGTGTTCAGTTTTGGGCACCTCACTACAAGAAAGACACCGAGGTGCTGAAGTGTGTCCAGAGAAGGGCAACGAAGCTGGTGAAGGGTCTAGAGCACAAGTCTTATGAGGAGCGGCTGAGGAAACTGGAGTTGTTCAGCCTGGAGAAAAGGAGACTGAGGGGAGACCTTATTGCTCTCTACAACTACCTGAGAGGAGGCTGTAGAGAGGTGGGGGTTGGTGTCTTCTCCCAAGTAACAAGTGATATGATGAGAGGAAATGGCCTCAAGTTGCACCAAGGGAGGTTTGGACTGGATATTAGGAAAAATTTCTTCACCAAAAGGGTTATCAAGCTTTGGAACGGGCTGCCCAGGGAAGTGGTGGAATCACCACCCCTGGAGGTATTTGAAAGACGGTAGGCATGGTGCTGAGGGACATAGTTTAGTGGTGGTTTTGGCAGTGTTAGGTTGATGGTTGGACTTGGTGATCTTAAAGATCCCTTTCAACCTAGACGATTCTATGACTCTACTTTCAGACTCTTACTGAAAGAGTGCCTATGGTTAATCTTCTTATTACTCATAAGACATTTTCCCCATATCTTTTGTATTAATAATAAAAATTAAAAGTTCACTTTTGTACAAAACCAGGGTCTTTTACCTTAAGTCAAGTGGAGTTTTTGAACTTGCCTATGTTTTTTAGAAGATAACTTATCTAAAAATACCTAGATTATCTAAACAAAACCCCTTAAATTTGTCAGGATCTGGGTAGGTAGCTAAGCAGTGATCACTGGATAGGGAAATAAAAGTCCTAAATTTACTTTAGATCATAGATAGGTGTATGTTTATAAGCTTCCATAAAAAAGGCTTGGGTAAGGGAAGAAAGACAGGGAAGTTGATTCTTGTGGGTTTTGATCCTGTAGCATGCAATTCTCTGTGATCAGGATCAGCCACTTAATGAGACGGAGCATTCCAGGACAAAGCAAGAATAATTGAAAAAATGCCTTAGGCAGAGCACATCCGTGTTTGTTTTTAATAGTAAGAAGTTTTGGTGGCCAACATGAAGTAGCAGTTACTGGAGACCTACTTTCCCTTTACACTACAGTCCATCATTTTGTCCTTAACAGTTCATACTTCTGATTTAACAGTTCTTTACAACTGATCCCTTGACTCTGCAAATTCTTATTGAACTTTCTTGCACAGTATAACATAAAATTGTCCCTGGGGTTTGGATACCTTTGAGACCTCCCTAACACTCGTTAAACACTGACAATCTGAAGAGGTTCAGAGTTGGAATTCCCATTTATTTTCATACAGAGCTAAAATCAGCTCTGGGATCATTGCAGCAGAAAGCAGCTTATAGGTCAGGATACATGTGTATGTGTGTGTCTACGAGTGTGTGTCTACACATAAGTGTGTGCGTGCATGTGTGTAAATTCCTCCTTGTAAAAAAAAAAAACACCAAAAAAACCCCAAAATACAGAAAGAGGTAAGTAGTCTCACATAAAAAGCACAGTAAATTCTGCTAGGAAACTACAGACAGTACACTAGACAGCCAGGCGAAACAGAAAAAAAACCTAAACGCCCCATGTTTCATCAGCCTATATATAAAAAAGTAACGTACAAATTCGTACAAAAAGAAATCCAGAAAATATGCTGAAGAACAAACATGCAGAAAGCAAACCCCAGTCCATCTCCTGCTCTTAATATTGCTCATAGAGCAAAGGATCCAACGTGTGAGTCATAGAAGAAATATAAGGTTATTCAATACCCAGATTCTTATAAATGTTAATAAAATTTCCAAGTTAAGTTTACTTCATGGGAATCAAAACAGATCCTTAAGAATACTTATCTAAAAATACTGCACCCTTTTATTGACACTACTTTTATGATAAAAAAGTAATTTTTATAAACATGAATGTTTTATAGGAGTTTTGGGTGGAAATCACAATAATATGAAATGTTTAGAAAAACAAAATTCTTTTTAAAAAATGTTAACTGAAGAGTTTCTGGTTTATTTGAAAAGTTTCATGCAGCACTAGGATATATATTGTGGCAACACATGGAACAAAACGAGCATTAATACTTGTCAGGAGTGAATGGTAGGAGAGATGAAAGTAAAACTTCTGTCTTGTTAAACTGCAGTTCAAGGTTTCATCACTTCCTTAATTATGTGATTGCTATCACCTGGTGCTTTGGAACAGCCTTTACTCATTAGTCAACAAATAATTATTAGCTACACAGAATTTTAACGGTATCCTGTAAACTTTCACCATATTCGAAGGAGAGTCAGTTTCAAACAATCAAAGTTACAAAATCTTTAAAAGACAATATGTTCTGTTAATATACCCACTGGGGTCCAGATAATTCTTGGGTGTTTGCAGATGAACACTGAAGTGCTATAGATCTAGTAGAATATTTTTTAGCATAAACTACCAACACCATAGGGTTTTTTCTTCCTGTAGTTATTCGTGCTTTCTAAATTTTCAGGTTAAAAAATTGCCACCTGAATGAAGCGAGGTTGAAAATCTGGCACATAAGCAGTAGAGCAAAATTTTGGGCAGAATCTTGCTTGATGTGGCAGTTCACTGGCCTCACATAGATCCAGTGTTAGATTTCCTGAAATATTTCATCTTCTTGAAAGTCACATTTCAGGCATGCATTGGTGCAGTCTGCAGTGCAGGCATTTACATTATGTATACATATTGCCTACTGCATATAAAGAAACAGGAATCACTAACAATTCCCTTGCAAACATCACAGCAAGAAATGCACTGATTTTGTGCAGAAGTCTGGGTGTGCAAACAGAAGCTAGTGTTTTTTTCAAACTTGGGCTCTGAGACACTTGTACCCTCGCCTCAGTTCTGCAACACGCACCTAAAGGACAAGGAGGGAAGCAGATAAAATCCACACACCTCATCACATCCTAATTTAAGGAAAGCGGGCAGAGAGCAAGTAAGAAACATAAACTGGACCTACAGTATATGACAGCGGCCCCTGACTTTGGTTTCTATACCCAGGGTGTGCTGACTAGAGACACTGGCTGATCCAGCAGATGATCATCCCCATTTTCTTTCCAGACTGGGTTTTTTTAGTGTTTCAGCAGCAAGTTTCTCTGTCATTTCTTATCTGCCTCTGTCAAAGGACAGCATCATCTTATAGAGAGAGGTATTGTGTCTCCCTGCTTCTCACTGTTACCTGCTGGGTTTTGCAAACTCTATTTCAAATAACGTTCTTCACATTCTTGCATGAGCCATAAGGGCCTTGGGAAGATGAAGATATTTTTATTATTGTTTGTTTGTGGTTATGTTAAAATTATAGGGTCTCATCTCAGAAGTTTAAAGAATTTCCTACGTCTGAGGTTATTCATTCAAACAGAAATTTAAGTCTGAACTCTGAATCTTCCCAGGGTCTACATGAATTTAATAAAATCCCTGGTACTGAAGCAAGTGTTTAAGTTTAATCTCAGCTCAACTTAAAAGTGACTCTACTGAAGCTAGGCACGTGCTTGATTACCTTGACAAACTGTAGCCTAGTAAATACAGTAATTAACGGTGACATTGTACAACTATTTCAGATCATCAGCTTTATGGACTGAAAGTACAGAGAAGCACCTTGAAAGAAAGATCTATTTTTGTTGCTTATGTGCTGGTGATTTAACTCCCTTTTCCAGTTATCATGCTCTGTAAGGATAAATATACCCTTAGCACATAGTCAGATTTTGAAATCTAGCAGCACGGTAACGCATGCGGGGCCCAATGCTGTCCCTTTTGTAGGAAGCAATTTTCATGTTGCAAGCAGCTGAGATGAAAGCAACGCATAACTCATTTAGGTAGTGCCGCAGACAGACTCAGGTTAACTACAAAGGGCAGCTCGGCATGTCACCCACGGTCTCCCGAATTCCTTCAGCTGCCTGTCTGCAGCTGGAGAGGCTTTGTAAACCACGGATAAAAATAGAGATAGACAGCATTCCCAGAACACACTATAATGCTTGAAAAGCACTTTAACAATGCTGGAGGGGAAAAAAAAAAAAAAAGAAGAAGAAGAAAAAAAAGATTTTGACTAAAACTGTCTCTGGACAATTTCCACACATTTTGCTGTTTGTATGTCACTTAAGCTATCTCCACTTCCCACCCCTTCCCTTCAGATGATCTCTTCTGGTACAATAGAAATAGCGCTACTTATTTCATGGACCCAGTACGAAACACAAATCCAAGTCATTACACTTTGAATCTCATTCAAGGTACTGTTACATGCTAAATTTGCTTAACACAAGGAATATGATGCCAGCTTTAGTGTAGTTTAGCTATATTCCCATTCAATACAGCATATGCTAACCATATATCAAACTTTCTATGGGGTTTTGTGGTAAGTACTTACAAATGTACAATTCTTCAGCTATGCATATTTACCGCTGCTATATTAGCAAGAAAGGAATGAAATTTCCCTAAGAAAAAGTTGTTTTTGTCAAGCATTTGATAACAAAACTTTCCAGTTCCTCCTGCAAGACATGTCTCTCCTGCGGTTGTCACTGGTAATTTAGAGCGAACTTGCGTGGGTTGAGCTCCAACTCCATATTCAGTCCAGCTTATTACACCACGGAGCAGTGAGTCATGACTGGGGCTGATAAAGGCAGATGCTGTACTTTCCTTTCTGTACGGAGATTAGTTTACATTTTAATTATGTTTCGACAGTATAGGTGGCCTTTCATCAGTGTTAGAGGGCTGCAACATCACCCCAAGGTGGAACCAGTGCACAGTTTCCATCACATGTGGGTTTCCTTTGATACTGCCCTGGCAGCGCTGGGAAGGAACCACGTTCTGCATTCAGGTCATGAAGGAGCAACCCCGTTAGGCTCCACGGAGCTCCGCTTCTGATGGCCAACCGGTGCTTCCTCCTTCCCATTAAGGCACAAAGGGATGAAAAGTGCAATCTAAGCATCTGTTCAGGATATTCATATGCAGCCCGTGCTGTGGACAGATGCTGGAGTAACCACTTGCCTCGGCTGCTGAGTGGTGTTGGATCATCAAGTGCAGGAGCTGGTAGAAGCTTGCTGATGTATCACCAGCAAAACAGGATGCGCAGCAGAAATGGTGTGATGGGGAGAACTATTCGCTGTTGCAGACAAGTAACAGTACTTCTTCCTCTAGATTCAGGAGGTGGGATGCTCAGAAACCTTTCCCTCCCTTGACTACTCCTACTGCAACGGGCCTTCCTGTTATTTTTTTCTGGGGGTTGCTTTAACCCTAAATGATCACAGAAGTCCAGCTCCAGTGATCATCCTCATAGGCTGCTGCAAATGGCTCTAAAAGCAGCTTAGGATTGTTTTCAGACAGAGGAATGGTTGGCAGTATGTATAGATCCCAGCTTTACAAATCCCAACTAGCTTAATTGATAAAATCCACTCAAAAATCTTGTTCTGTTTTCCACATCTTCAGTGTAAATATCTGTACCTTTATACATGTATGGGATTTTCCTGATGAATAATGTTATTTCTCAGTTCCAATAAACTTGTTAAGTACATAAAACATAGACACTTTGGTAAGGCTCAGGGATTCAGCTGGAGATACTATGTGAGGCACAAAATTATTCTCCTTTACATTCCACTACAATTTAAACTACTTTTGATTCAATTAGATCTAGAGCCAAATAATGTGAATTAAAAGTCTATTTTGTAAAAATCACATTCAAGGCATCACTTATTCAGGTAGATTTTGCACTTATGAAATAATCTGCCACCTGTTGGCTGCGTTGTGAATAACATTGGATCTGGGGAGTGTTTTATGCAATCGGTTGCAGTGGGTAAAATCACAGCAGAAATTCCCCAGTTTGACATAAACTACAAGGCAGACAATGGAAATCTGCATCTAACATTTGTCAAGTTGGACACGGGCCTCCTATTGTGTGGCTGTCTGCACAAAGTTTGTGCTCGGCATGATTCAAAGCCCTTTGTTACCAATTGGACTATCTGCAAAGCAGATTCTTTTTAAAGTGCGGCTTAAAATTTAAATAAGAAATGTGACTGGATTGGAAACAACACTGCCTTTGCATGAAAGGTTTGTAACAATGCAAATTACAGCCCCTTTCAAAGTGCAGTAGTTGCCAATTAAAATAAAAGTCTTGTATGTTGAAAAACACCAAATGGTTTTCATTCCGAGAATGAACTGATACATTAAAGGAGAGAGAGAAATTACACAAACAACCTCTGCTCTCCTGGAATCCTGTAAACTAGCTAATGCAGAAGAGCTACAACAGTCTAAGATGAAAAATGCAGCAGGTCAGCACAATGACAGTCATACCACGGACCCTTCGCTTCTCCCATCTTGCTCAGTGTTTCTTGTGGGACATTAAAAGACTGAGTTAGAGGGAGCAGTATGTTGGAAATAACAAATATTTCAAAATCGTTGATATATATGCAAGAGAAAAATATTTGGAATACCTCGAAGGAAAATCGGAGCTGCATGCTTTTCTTCAGTTGTCAAAAAATAAAAAGTTGAACAGTAGCCCCCTAAAAATGGGGAAAGATTAATTACTGCAGAGGGAGTATATAATGCTTAAGGGGGAAAGTATCTACAGGAAAAATCTGTACAATCACAGCAATAAACCCCCACATAATTAGCATGTGCCTTTACTTGGACTTGACACTTGACACAACATCAAACTCAAAATTAACATGAGAAATCAAAGGCATTCTTGTTGCCTAACGAGAAAAAATGTGCAAATGAATGACCAACCAGGTATTAGGAAAAACAGGGAAGATTTTCATCTGCTATTTATGCAAGAGTTATGAATCAATGACAGCTGAGAGCTTCAGTGATTTTTTAGTCTCTAAAAAAGCTTGTACACTCTTTTCTATACCCTCTGTCCCCCTACGGAAAACATAGCTAACCCTACTGACAAAATGGGAAGAGAGCCTGCTTCAAAATAACCTGATGACATATGGATAACGATGGAAACAAATGCTGCCGAGAAGTAAGCAGAAGGAACATCTGAAATGAATCATTTGAAAACTGAGCATATGTAGGTGGATCTGGCCAAATTAGACTTTGCTAAAGGGGAAAAAAAACCCATTGGGAAAATAAAGGAGAAATCAGAATGAGATAATTGTTAGGAAAGATAGAACTGTAATACTTATGGGGAATGGGAATACTTCAGCTTACAAAGCAAAAGACAGAATTTATGTAGGCAGAATAAAATCTTCATCTGGGCAAAAAAACCTACTAACTCTTTCTCTTGGTTTAATTACAATTGTATTAGATACTTTTTAAAGCATATCCTGGTTAAGCTTTGGCAGCCTGTTTACAATATGTATAGACTTACAAAAGGATTTACAAATACACACTGTTTGCCAAAAATGTAAATTCAAAACACCTTATGTTCTATACAGAAATCATTTAGTCACCTGTGCTATTAGCTTGACCAGATGACTCTTCGTCCAACTCTGTAGTGGTTCCTGTTTGCACATCATGAGTGACCACCAGAAGGGCTGAAACCCCCAATGCCTTAAAGACCAGTACAGCAGTACTATATTTGACTACAGACAAAAAGATTTCCTTTCTGCAGTAATCTCTGCAATAAATTGCAAGAAAACTGACCTAATTTTAGTTTCTAAAATAACTCTTCTTGAGTTATTCTGAGAAAAAAAAACACTGGCTGAGTATATATAGACATGAATATATCAATACATAGATTTTTTTTTTCTGCAAAATTTACTCGCAAGGCATCAGCTAATGTGAAATGTATTAGAAGGCAAGATGCAGGATTTTGTAATACTTTTTTCAGTGTAACTGAACTGTATCACTTTTTCATGAAGTTTTATGTAGAGATTAGGCCAACTTCAGATCAAGTGCAGAATAATTTACCAAGTTGAAGCAGCAAATCTGTGCAAATGACACAAATACAGAACGTCCTAAGAATCCATTTTGAATCACTGCATCTGGTTTCCAGAACAGTGTACTCTGAAAAGCAATAAAGTTATTTCTCATAAGTTCTCTGAAAAGTGTTTAGTAAGTTTCTTTCATATTGAGCCTAAACATTTATGATGTCTGTAATGTCTCCACAAAAGACATGATCATATTAATAACATAATTTCAAAGAGGTTCTGCTTATATCAGGTATATGAAATCTTTCCAAGAAGTTGACTAACAAGTCAAAGATGAATAATAATATTATTTTATTTATCTGTATAAACATTGGTTGGAAATATGGCTGCCTTCTAACTTGTTAATGAGAAGTGCTCTGAAAGATATAAAAAAGACATGCAATTTAAAAGTCATCCAAAAATGTAATTATTTTTACTCTTGCAAGTTGAGATATAAAGGCAGAATATGACACCGAACAAAACCCCCTGAAATGAATGGAATTAACTCTCATTTTCCAGACATGAAGTATCTGCTGCAGCCCTGACCTTTTCTGACAGCTTGAAATGTAGAATTTTTATCTAGTGGACTCTTGAACTCTGCTATCTGCCAAGAAGAAACTTGGTCCTTTGAGTTTTCTTTCATTCTAGAATGAAATCTCTAGATGTTATCTAGCTAGAATTTTATCCTTATCCACCCTTTGGAAATCTGGATAACAGATTTCTGGAAGGTGCCTGGTGCCAATTTTGTTATTACAATGTGAATTATAACCATCTGAACCATCTGCACCAGTTATAAATCCTAAATATCAGATATTCTTTTTCCTTGAGATTTTTCTTCCACCTGCATCATCTCACAAGCTTAAAGTGCATAAATTTTGCTGAGCTATTCTGTGAAATGAAGAAGTTATTCCATGCATGCATTAACTCTCACTTCAAAATACCCAGGACTTGTCACACTGCCTAATTTTTTTGTAAGGTGTGAATTGCACTTTTACAGTGTGTGATAGTTGAAAGACTTCACATTTGGACCAGATTTTCCAGGTCTGATGTAGTCTTTGATCCAATAAAAGATATTGTTCCTCTTGGTGGTCCACAGTGAGATTTTCAGAGACCTCAGCCTTGAAGCAGGAGTAGGTTTCTACAAAGCTGCAGTTAGACCTTGCTCAGCATTGTTTGAAATGATTGATTCTGCATATTTCAAAGCCAGGCTGGCTCCAGTAGGAATGGATATTCACTCTTCACCAAAATCTGAACAAAAGCAGCTTTTTTTCCACAGAGGATCATCCGGATGATCATAGCTCATTGTCTTGAATAAGTATTATGGTCATTAACTTGCTTCTAAACATCTGCATCAGAGCTTTGGTAGATCACAGGAGACAGTGACTACCTAAGTTTGCTGGAATGAACATTCTTTCAGATGCACATTATACCAAGGCTTGGGTGTTTGTTTCCACCTGAAAAATCAGTCATGTCTGCAAAACTCCATGCAAAATCACAAGCACCGTACAGCCACGCAGAAGCATTTTCTAAATGTAAGGAGTATTTTAGGGAACAAGTGAGCAGCAGACAGCAGTCACACCAAAGTCAGCTCCGTGATGCAATATTTTTTTTCAGAAACAGAGATGACAAATAGTCAAAATTTAGATATGCTTAACTAACTTAATGATGTGTCCTATACTACCAAATGGTAGTTTCCAAAACTCTGAACTTATTATTTTTTTTTTAAAGTGTTCTTTCTTATTTCTTGAAAAGGCAACACTGCTTTTCTCTGTCCCAGATGGAGCATTAAGACATACAACATGGTGCTGGACTGCTTTGAAAAGTACTTTTTAAACTGAACAGTGTGCCCCAAAACTTTAAGCTCCCCTAAAAATGAGGCAAGAATATGTCATATCTGTCCAAAGAAATCGTAGCTTGCAAATCAGCTTTGCTCATAAAACTTTTTGTGGGGTGATATCCAAGCTGCTCACAGTGGAATAGATAGCAGACCAGGGCTGCTCCAAAATACATGGTGTGATGAATTCTAAATGACTGGTTTGTCAGTTGCATCTGTTGCCTTATTTCTGATGAACATGGTTTTCCAGCAATACTTACTGTTCTTTTACTAATGTGCTAGGTAAGCGCCTCATTTTAATTCTTCGGAGTAAATCTTTACACATAAGAAATCATTTCCTCTTATCTTTCGCCAGACCTCACCAAAAGACATTGAGTTTTCCTCATTCAGTATTGTTATTTCTCCTACATATTTAAGTGCTTCTATTGCTACTTTGTTATGACAGTACCTCTCTATACAGTAGAAGGCAGCACCATCCTACTATGATGGTTGCTGTAAAGATACACTGTCACAATTCTTAATTATGGTTTGGATTTAAAAAAGACAAAGATTAGGAAAAGCTATTTAAGCAACAAAGGTAAACTTCATGCATTGTACACATTTATATCTGTGGATTGTTAGAGTTTGGATGGCTACTTGTGGCTGCAAGGAAAGAGATGAAGGACATTAGACAAGTAAAAAGTATGAAGGGACAGGGAAGGGAAGTACGCAGTAGAGAATGGGAAGCAGAGTGGACAGAGTGAATGAGACTTAGCAGCTGAGAGATGAGGAGAAGAAACATCCAAACCCCAAGGTCAGTGGCACAAATATCGAAAAAATACAGTTTATTCATGCCCACAGGCACTAAACCATGGAGTAGTAACACAATGCTACATTTGCAATGCAAATTGAAGAATCTTTCAGGTGACGTGAACTGACAAAATGTGCAACAAGTGATTGGTAAGCAGAAACATGTCTGTATATTTTCCACATTGTAGTCGTCTCCATACTGATGTCATCCTTTAGCTCTCTTGGCAGAAGCGCAACCACGCAGGGGATGCTCTGTGTCCTGCATTCTCATGGTTGGTCTGTATCCCAGTAAGATGCTCACCTAAACCTCCTGCATTTCTTGCAGCTCTGCTTTTGAGACATCGTGCTGTTAATGTTTCATCCGGGATATTTTTTTCTATAAACCTTTCACGTACTTTCAGCAAATGCTTGTGTGTGTTGGCTGGCTTCCTGGAATAGTTTTAAACATGTTCCTTCTGAAGGGCATCTCCTTACCGCTTAAAATGGGTCTTATAACAATAAAACTGCAATCTCAACTCATGCCTTCCTAAAGTATCAAATGTTTATCACACTTTATTGATGGGTAAATGCCAAAAGGGCAATTCCAGAAGGCCCAGCTAACTCTAGAATTAGTTAAGAGATCGTTAGTGCAGCATTGGTCGCTAAGATTTGCCACCTTACTTTCCAATTAAAATGTGTGTTTCAAATTTGTTCTTCCTGGT
Organism: Chionis minor; assembly: GCA_013398295.1. NCBI lineage: Eukaryota > Metazoa > Chordata > Aves > Charadriiformes > Chionidae > Chionis > Chionis minor. The sequence continues at coordinate 49,467 of VZSF01009952.1, read as the reverse complement.
TAGACATAAATGAACTACAGTTATTGCATGACAACAACCTGGAAACCCTCCAGCTTTCACTCATCCATTGGAAGACTAATTATATTGTATTAAAAGACATATTTAAGTAATGCAAAATGGGCCTCTATAAAGTCTGTCATCATTATCAGAGCCCGTATTTCATATTAAGTGTTTAACCCCATTCCGTTGTATGTCAGAATCAAACACATGAACAAAATGGCCTGCTGTCCTATGATTCATTACCTCTCAAATGAACCCACTGAAATGCCAGCATGCAGGTTAGTTCGGCAAACATCCCTTCTGGCGACAGCCAGCCTCCCCTTGATATCTCTGCTTTTACTCATCAAATGCTTTGTTCATTCACAGCTTTTTGGACGCAGTTATTTAAATCACACCAAGCCGGTTGCCAGTGGGTTGGCAGCTTGTCCGCCTTCTTGCAGAGGTCTGCCAGGCTCACTCCAGGGGAGCCTGGAGAGCAGCACTTGCCAGAGGCCCTGCGGTATGAACCACTGGAGGCTTCTGGGGATGAGGCGTCTGCAGGCAAATGGTAGGTTGTCCATGAGTAGCCTGTAGGTGGAAGGCAGCTGAATCACAGCCCGTACTGGGATTATGACCGCTTTCACAGCTGCCTGTGTATAGGACTTGAGATAGAACCTGAAGAACCCTAGCAGAGATGATCTCTGATGCATATGCATACAAGTAGACAACCAGAGTAATATCACACCTCATTGCAGCCAGGACTTTGGATCACTCTCAAAATGACCAGGCTCACTGCTATGTACTGTCCAGCTCACGCTCCCATTTCCTCCTTTATTGAGGAGCAACTGGGAAAGCGGCCAGGAGCAAGCTGGTTTCTCCAAAAGAGACATTCAAGGAGCTCGCTCTGGCTGCCAACTTCCTCAAAGGCTCCCAAGACGCAGGCAGGAAGAGGGTTGAAGGCTGCATACCTTGCTGCAGCCCTCTCCCACATAACACCTCTCCTGAAGGCTCTTCAACCCCCTCACAGAATCTGTCCAAATGTGCACTCATCACATTCCTGGGTTGGGTGTCATACCCCCAGGAAAGATCTGTAGGAGTCCTAAAACTAAATCATTCAGCAGAGGTCTTTTAAAATCCAAATTACATGAAAATAAAAGGTCTGAATCTCAGAAACCCTAGGCCCAAGTAGAAAGCATGGAGCTGTTGAGGTTTCAGCCTCTGCTCCGAATTTTTCCAATGGTAGCCCAGGTCATGGGGGAGCTGTGTTTCAGCAGCCCCCCACATTGCTCTCGCTCCATCTTCCCGGTGGCAGTGAGCGTGGGTGCATATGCGCAGTCCAGCCATAGTCAGGAGGAGCCTCCCAGACATCACCTCTCCTGGCCACACCACCTGCAGGACAACACCTTGCAGGGCAACTCAGGTAAAAGTTAACTTGCAATGAAGTCTACATCTACCAATCAATCCCTCACTGCAGGTGCTCCGTTTGTACTATGTAGGCACATGCTTCAGGTCTATTGCAGCTACCAGGAGGAAGATCTTTTTTTAAAATAAGCTGACAAAAAGCTACTTCTGAGCATGGTGAAACCTTATTAAGTATCATAATTGTAGGTGTTTGTTGGAGAGCTAAAACACCTCAATCAAGAGTAAGTCTTTCCTGTGTTGAGACTGTGCTTTCAGAGTTTGCCAGCTGCCTTGTCCCAGGAAAATAATGGCTCCTGGCTAGAAAGGAATCACCAGTGCTCTTGAGCCCATCAGTGGCTTTTGAAACTATGGCCAAGGTCTCTTACTGGCAGCAGAAGGGGTTGGAGGTCATAGGAGTGGCTGCACCACTGCTCATTTATTCGCAGCAGCTCCCTCAAACAGAGACAAGTCAATACCTTATGCTCATGCGAGAGATCTAGGGTGACTTCCAGCAAGGTCTATTACCACAGCTTGGGAAGGGCGCACATATGGATCTCACTAGCAGGAGGAGGTGAGTTTCCTGCAAGCCTAATCAAAAAGGAAGAGAAATCACACGATGTGATACTTATTACGCTCGTGCTCTGTGAAACAAGAAGAAACAAATAACTCCCACACGCTTTGTACTCAGCTTGGAGAATGACGTGTGTGAGCAGAAACAACTGTGCTGCAGCTCCTCGGTGTCTGCTCACCAGGACTCTGTTCAAGACGAGATGATAACAAGCTAATAGGTATTTCCTGCTTAACAATTACATGAATAAAAAGCAGAGCAGCACATGCCAGACATCAGCAAAATGTAGCCAGCTCCCAGCCAGGGAAACACACCCTAGCAACAGATCATAAACCAAACACAGGAGCAGCAACATTGGTGACCAGAGAGAGACAAAAGCTTGTGTAAGTAACGGACAGGCTTTGCACACTCGTGTGACAGGCAGACTTCAAGAGGGCAAGTGCCTCCTCTGCAGCTATCAAACCAAACGACTGAAAACCAAGTGTGGGAAAACACCCAGGTTTTTTTTTTTCCGGGGAGAAGAACATACCCCAAGTGTGCCCTTGAGATACCCCAAGTCCAAACGACCACAGATGGGAGAAAACAGCTGCACCAAGAAAAACAAATAGCAGCTTCTCAGCCCAAAACCAACTGGCCCAGCACATGCTGTAATAGCATCCCATCTACCATCATGATTTATTTTTTGCATTTTCACTACATCAAAGAAGTGATTTAAGAGGTAACACTTGCTGGAGTGATTGCTGCCAGATAGTGTAATGAGTCCTTTCCCTTGGATTAACGCTAACTGAAGCTGCAGCAGAACCTGAAGCAGTACTTATTAGAGATATGATTTGCCTCCCCTATGGCTGTCCAGTGAAAATGCTTGGGATGTTAAATGTCATTAACTTGTCATTGCTTAAATTCAGCAAAATGCCAGAGGGGAGATGACAGGTAGGGATGGAGGAACGATCACGGCTCTGATGCTGCCATGTAGGGAGAAGGGAAAGATCCATTCTGGGTCTGTGAATAGCTTCAGCTGAAAAAGTGTGAACATTTTATTTCAAGAGATTAAAAATAAATATTTTAATATTTCATTTTGAAATGGCATGTTTCCTTTTAAAATCAACCTATATGTTACAGAAAAGAAAAACACGTGAAGCACATCAGTAGGAAACCCAAAGAGTATTACAAAATGATTCACTTTGGGTCTGGAAAAAAAATAAATTACTATGCATCTTTTCATTGACATGCCTGAAGTGATACTGGCTATTAATTTTGCTTGGGAAGAAAAGAAAAAGTCCTGAATATTTTTCAGGTTAAGCTCAGTTGGAAAAATTCTTTCAAACATTTCCTTCCAATTCAGCTAAAAGTCCACTGTTTGCCTGGTTTTAATGGAGACCTGACCAACCGAGTGACATGTCACCACAGATGTGCACATTTGGAAGAGAAGTGCTGGGTTTCACCATTAATTTTTGCACTTCACCTTTGCCCAGCTTAAAAAAAACCCCAACCCAGCAGACCTCAAGGCCTCCCCAACGCAATGAGGAGCATGTCGGCTCCCCAAGCCAAGCCCAGTGACATGACTCCGTCCAGGCAGCTAAACTCTTTGTCCCCATCCCTCCTGCCAACATTGCCACCGGGGGCTGGTGCCTGAGCTGGGCAGCTGTGTGCAGGGGGCTGATGAGCAAACAAGGGAGCAGGCTAAGGTGGGGTCAGCCACCAGCTTCATTTCCAGGAGCGGATGGAGCCAGAGGTCACAGTGAGGGGGAGCGGTGGCAGCGGGGCGGAGCAGGCAGCGACCCTGCGGAGCCACCCTGACCCATCAGGGCTGCACCATCCACCAAGTGTCAGGGCTCCTGGGATAACTGGGCTTGTAAAGTGAGCTTGATGGACCAACACTGTCTTTTCTCCCCCCTCAGCAGGTAAAATTGCAATGTTAAAAAGGACGATGAAGAAGAAAGGGAGGAAAAGCTAAATAAGCAAGTAAGAGCAACCAAAACTGAACTGATGTTTTCTGATGGAGGATCCTTGACGACCATTTTTTCCTATGTTCTGCAATGACATGTCCGGGTCCTCCTCTTGTGCTCTCTGGTCAGAAACACAGCCAGTGGGGAGGTCCCCAGTGGGACGGTGCAAGGACACTGCTGAAGTCACCAAAACAGGTCTTTGGAGACCAGAACCCACCACTGGCCAACTCAAAAGCTTAAGAGTGGCTGCAGGCAATTTCCCAGGCCTCATTTCATTAAAGTCATTCCCCAGGAGCTGAAGTTAATTACTTCAGTGGGATTCACGTATGTTCTTAAGTATTTTCCTGAATCAGGACCTTAATTGCTCTGTGCCTTTGCTCCCCATCTGCGAGATAGGTTTAATGTTTGCTTTCTCTATTTAGATTTACGGTCTCCCAGTCAAAGCCTGTCTCACGGTCCCTGTCTGCTCAGCACTTTGTCTGATAAGGCTGCGGTTTCATTCAAGCTATTATTGGACCTTGTCACATTTCATGCTTTACAGAAGCCATGCTCCAAAACCTGGTGGCCTTTGTGCGGCTTTTGTGTCTGTAACAGTGGCAAAATAAGTTGCTTGTTGATTTGGGAGCAAAGCAGCAAGCGGTATTTTTTACTTTAACTCCATCACAAATAGAATAATTACATGGCACTTTGAGACAATTTGCTAAAGATGCTCACACATTTCAAGAGGGTAAAATTACTTTATCCCAAGCAATTACAAAATAGCTAATTAGTGAAACTGACTATGAGCTCTAACAAATGTGCTATGCGGAGATGTTGCTTCTAATGTCAGACAACAAGCCTCCAGTTTACGAGTTATATTCAGGTAATAAAGAAACTCTTCCAATGCAATAAATATGTTGCTTTCAACTGAGACTTTCTTGGACAAGGTGTGCGTAGATCCCCAAATTAATGTCTGTGCTCCTGCCACGTGCCTTCTCTACAGCCTCATTGCACCGTAACTTTGTCTTTGTCAGGTGAGCAGCAAGATAATTACTGGAGCAGCTGGGCAGCAGCTTCACACGAGGAGGAGCAGCCAGGACATTAGCACACTTGTCAGAAAACAGACCTTGGGTACCTCCTGGGTGAACGCACTCGCTGCTGCGCTCTCCCCAGAGGAGCTTCGCTGCCTACTCCAGGACCAGTGGCCACAGAAAGCAGCTTTGAAAGAGCTTTCTAATTCTGATATAAGGATTAATCGCCAATTAATTCTTTCTGTCATCTCCCTGCAAACTGACAAAAGACCTGTGGGGGAAAAAAGCAGTTATTTTGGCCCGACTGGTTGTTAGGTGGTTTGCCGTGCGAGACAGTGGGATCTGTGGGAACAGAAGAGACTGCATTTCAGTGATTCATGTTTAGATTACACTGGCTGATAAAAATTGAACAATATGTCTTTCGCAAAAGCACTTCTTTAAAATTCTGTGGGGAGAACAATCACGTGTGAAGAAAAATGCAATTTCTGGGTCGTCGGAGTTTTCCTTTTATTTTCAGACAAAAGGTATCCATTATGTATGAAGTAATTGTTGCAGGCTGTGAAATTAGTCTTAAACATAAGTGATGTACAAGAGTAACATAGCTGTACAGCGTTAATAAAATACAAACCGGAGATAAAGTGAGTCCCTGGGTTTTTTTGTTGGAGAGCTGTTAAAGCAATTGCTGGCAGAACATTACACCTCAGTGTAAATCTAGGGATGGTTTGCAATAAATAACTTTTAGAAAAAAATCCCAACTGTGAATTTAACATAGAATTTTAAACCATCTGTGCATTGTCACGCTAACACAGATCTCACTTATTTGTGTATTTTACCCATATGATCTGATGTAAGTGGGAATAGGAAGGAAACATTAAAGACTCCATTAAAATTGGAGATAACACAGATAAGCATTTCATCCTTTGTAGGTAGAAAAGTTCTTTCATTTAGCTTTTAAACCACGTCCACATTTTGGTTCCTCTTCATCTGTGTCATAAAAGTTAGAATTTGTGTTTATACAGATACAATAGCTTAGATATTTTGTACATTAAACTTCACAAAATGGAAAAATGAACAATTCTATTCCTTCTGCCCATACGACTAGGGAAGAAAGTATGCAATATACAGGTGCGTTCTTTAGGTATAACTTATGTTTTACAAGTTCATTTGTTTGTTGGACTGATCTTTCCCTTACAAATGAAGGAAACTGTAGCAAATCTGTTTCAAAACCAAACGCCTTCGTTTGGCCGTCTCTTATTCTCTGCAGGTCTTTGATAGCACTGTGTTGATGCCATAACTGAAATGCAAGAGCATTATGCAAATCGGATATACAGATATATAACAAACTCATGTTCTTAATATCTGAGGACTCCAAATGTGACTTCCACATTTCTGAATAACCAAATTACAAGTAGGTGATAGATCTGAGGTGAATTCAGCATATGAAAACAGAATGAGATGAACCAAACCTATGGATTACTAAGCATTACATGTTAGCTTTTATCACTGACATCTCCCTTTGCTGGTTCAGCCGTTGGTCCAAGCAGCAATGTAATAATGTTGTCTTCATTAAAACATTTGGTTACCTTGGATAGACTCTGGACTTGCTTACAGTTTATATGTCTTAGACCAGAAGGGAATGATTTTTGTAACTTGCCTGCTGTTTTAGGAAGACTTCACTCCTTAAGTGCATCAAGTAGCCTTCTTTTAGTAACTGGCTAATCAATTTATTCAAGATGCCTCTGTCATGATACATAAATAGCCACATATTTCCAGATGCACTGCTAACCTCTCTTTTAAAATCTTTTGCCAGGAGCTGACCTTCACACCTGTCACAGTTACAGCTGCATTAAGTAGCATAGCTCATCCCTATTGACAGCCACAGCATGATTTCCAAGGAAGACAGGTGACTGGTGGGCATCGACAGCGTACTGTAGTCTGGAGGATTTTCCTCCTAATTTTCTTACCGTCTTGGCAGTTTTTTTAACTAGCTGTTGATAAGAAGCAATAAATCTACTCAAGCGCTGACAGGGATAATCCAGACAATTGTTGCTCTCTGACTGAGGTGGAACAGGTTTTCTTTGGTTTGTTTATTTGTCGAACATAATCTAACACTTATCCCCTCCTGCATGTGAGAAATTTACTACGTGTTCCCTCTGGCAGATGTTTGAGACAATGTCATCCTACATGAAAGCTGTATATTTGGAGACACAGCAGAGTCCAGACTTGGTAATCACCATTAATCTCTGTGTCAGCCTGTGTTTTATGTGCCTGCTCCAACATAATGGATCCTCTCACCCAGATGGGAGGCCCAGGAGGCATTGTGTGTCTAGGAGTCCTCTTAACCTTAGCACATCACTAAATCACAGGGATGCTGTAGCTGTTAGGTCTTCCCTGTCAGTCCAGGAAAAGATATAGCATACACTGGTCTCGCTAGGCTAGCAATCCTGACGCCCTCTCCGTAGCCAAGGCCACCTCTTTCCAGCCCTTTTTCAGGTGGCCCCATCAGGAGAAGGGTAGCTGGTAGCTGGAGAAAGCGTGTGCTCTGGGCAGCCGATGCACACCTTACAAGTTCCCTCCTCAAGACTTGTATAAAAGCTGGGGTTGACAAAAATCTCAGACTGACTATTTTGTGTTCAGTAGACATATCATTGCAATTGCATATGATCGTGCAAGTACAATAGATGGTATATAACAAGTAAATTTAAAAATTCCTTTAAGGTTCTGGACATTTTGGGTATATCAAAGGTAAGTAAAGTTGTTCACTACCATTTCTAAAGTCATAGATGCAGTCTTGTGCTCTTGCAGTCATTATAGTCTCTGATTTGTTGGAATTAAACTCGCAACATCGTGACCTTATTTGAGTTCATTGCCAAACCTGACCATCTTTGTGTCCTTCTGCTGCTCCATTCTATTTCTGTTTCCCATCACTCACCAAAATGTGCTACCATGGGATGCAAACAGCTGAAAATATTTAAGCGATAGTCCCCAAACTGCAGATGCCTCTGACAAGATAATTAACTACAAATGACAGCTGAATGCTGAGAAGAGGTACAAAAATAAAGATGGCAGTCTTTGACATGTATGGGAAATAAGAAACATTTGCTGCTTTCATTTCTAAGGATTACAAAACATTCTCAAATATTTTGGAGAGAAAAGCTGTTATTTCTTGGAGGGTGATACTGTCTCTTCATTCTAGGAGACCGACTGTGCTGAGGAGATCTCATAGAAGGAGAAACTGCCTGATGGTGAGAAGTGTCACCTAGTCAGAAACACCCCACTGCTGGTTATTTAGGGGCTTTTTAATCTAAAAATGGGATTTTCCCAAGTGCCCTGTTGGCTGCTAACCTCTTCTTTGGTGCGACCAAAGTATGTACATGTCTGAGTTTTACCAGCAAAGCCCAGAAAGTCTGAATTTCCTGCCAGAGTGGCCACCTCAACCTGATGCCTATTTGAGGTACATCATGTGATCCCCTCCTTACTGGGCAACTGAGCATCCCCAAACTTACCACCCAGGACAAAGGATTGTTTTGTGCTACATAATACCCTGGATTTGAAGGGTTAGAGCATTCACCAGAAGTACAGGAGACATGAAGCAACATTGAGCAACCTGGTCTAGTGGGAGGTGGTATCCCTGCCTATAGCTGGTGGGTTGGAACTAGATGATCTTTAACGTCCCTTCCAACTCTAACCATTCTATGATTCTATGATTTATTACTTTGTAATAAAGGCATAAGTACTAATTGGAACAATCATTAGCATCCAAGTCTCTCACATCTCTGCTATGAGCTTTCCTCTCAGCTACAGATTCCTGGGGGTTCTGACCCAAGATAGTTATAACAAATATATAATTAATCCATGCAAAATGAAAGAGGGATTACAACCTGCACAGCTACATCCCAGCATTTAGGAGATGGCAAAGAAGGGCAGTGGGGAAGATTGATGGAAAATGGAGATTTGAACTTGAGTTCTGGTAAGGAAAGGATGGAAATTTGAATTTTTGGGATAGGAGATGGTGAGAGAGAGGATCTTTTCTGCCTGCATTTTGTACAAAGGGCTTGCCAAGAGGTCTAAGCCCTAGGAGAGGTTGCACATCTGAAAACTGCACTCTGGTGGAGGGCTGTGCTTCCCTGCAGTCTGTACTCTGGCTGTGACTCTCCTGAGCCACTCTGTCCTCCACAGCGCTTCCCACCTGGAGGGACTGAGAAAGATGACTCCTCCCTGCTTGACTTCCAAGCATTCATGTATTCTGTGTTTGGTGCTAAATCCTCCAGTACACTGTAAGGAGTTTATGGGTCTAACTTAATCTGTAGGTTCCACTGCAAACAGCGTATTTAACCATGCTTCAAACAGCAAGGCTGAAGTCTTTTTGATGAGCTACTCCAAAACATTCTTCCAATAGAAATATCTAGTTTTCCAATACCAAAGATTTTTAGATAAATTTATTTTTTGAACTAGCGATGCTGACGTTTAATTTTCCCAGTCAGCTTAAAGCTATGTCTGCAGCGTGAATTCTTCCCTTTCTCTAACCATCCAGAGTATCATTGATCCAATCCTACAAAACTGCACAGTCAGCAGCAAAGTTTAACCCATACACAAGGGAGAAGCAAAATGTGCACACTGCTGTAATATTTATTGTCACACACAGGTCAACTCTTCCTAAGCCAACTTTTTTCCTCTGTTCTACTGGTTTTTTCTATCTTTCTTTGGGATGTGATAAAAAAAAAAAAGAAGAGCTAGAGAAACTATTCTCTAGAAGCTTCTTCCCTTTCTAGTTTAAAACAAGAACAACTTTATTTTAAATTTCTTTCTAACTCAGAATAGCAGCCTCAGGCTCCACTACTTTGTCAGGCTGTTCAACAATGGTGCAAATATCTGCTAAAAAACAAAATGATTTTTTAATGTTTTTAGAGCTTGAACTTTATTTTAATAAAGGATATGGTTTGGCTCCTGCTTTTCACATAAATCAACTGTTATAAATTCTGAGTTTAGTTTTTATTGGATATTTTTATTTTTGCAAATACCACAGTAAAAGCAGCTCAGATATCAGAAACTGCATTCTGTTTCATCACCTTACAAATGCCAACAGCACATATGGATGTTCCATAAGCTGCTATCATCAAGGCATTCGTCTGTAATGGCTTGCCTTGTAAACACAAGTTGGGTGTATTTTACTTTCTGAAGTCAGGTGAAATTCTTTCATGTCAATTCAGGTGTGATTTACTGTAAACAACTCTAATGTTGCTAAGAGACAAATTTCAAAACAAGTCTCAACCACAACACAGTTAATATTAAAAATCTTAAATAAAGACGTTCACAGTATGCAGAACACACTTTAAAATCCTCTGTTAAGGCCCAGTAGGTTTTTTTTTAATTTGAGGGAAGCTGGCTTGCCAACACCGGCAGGTCAGAGGACAGTAGGTCTGACATGTCCCATAGTGTACCTGTCGCACACGCTCTAGTGATGATCCCTGCACTCACAGTAGCTCTTTCTCCATATGTCTAATAGCACAGACTGCTGAAATCCAGAAAACCAGTGTACTTGAGAGATCTCTGAAGGATATCTTTTTTTACACACAAAAATTGCTTTGATGTTTTCATTGTTGTCAAAGACAAGATTAATTGCACTACTAATCCAGGGGATGATTTGCTGAAATAAGGTTTTTCAACTCAAAAGTATGGGAATCAGAGACTGTGTAAGAATATGTCTGATGGAAGGAGAAAAATGCCACTAAAACTTCAAGCTGGGGCATTAAATGCTGCTTTTTGGTACAGAATCTAAAAACAATACTCTCTTATTTCATCCTTTCTTCCTTTTCCAACACATATACAACCTTGATTGATCTTGATCGACAACCATTGACTTGGAGGGCAAGAAACACAAGGTAGGCAATAAGGAACCACCTTCCCCTGAGTTAGGGTAACAATGTAGATGCCATCCAGGGAGATTCAAACCAGCTTTCTTAAGTTAAACTATTGAATAAGATGCATGGTGAGTTAAAGAAGCTCTGATGGGAGAGAAAAATAAAAGATGAGTAAGATTTCTAGGTGTCTGTGTGAGAGTTTTCAAGTGATACACACTTTATCTAACACCATTAGAATGTGTGCTCTCTCTTTTTTCATGTGTCCATTTAAGTCTGATAGAATAATTTACCTTAGCAGTTATTGAAGAGACATGGGTGCGGTTTCATAAAACACCCATTTTAATTAATCCAGTTCTCAAGAGAATGAGAAATTAACTCATCTTTAGGGGTTTGGGAGGAGATTGAGGAAGCCAGGCACTGAGAAATGAGGGAGGTTTCCTGAAGTCAGGCTGTGGGCACTTTGAAACTTGACAATCCTGATATACCTCAGTTCTTTTGGAAGCTGTTGTTTGTGCTTGACCTACATTGCGAACACAGCCCTCTTCATCCTCTTAGTTTCTTCAGAGAGCATAGAGTTTGAACTTCTAAAAGAAAACAGACATTTAAAAATTAACGTTAGTGTTAGTGGTGGTTCCAGGCAGCTAACACGGATGGTGGCCAAGGAAGGGTGCAGCCGCAGCCACGAGAACTGGGGAGAGTCTGTTTCCCTGTTGTGAGAACAAGAACACGGAAAGGGATATGTGGAAGATGAAGGGAGCAAAGTGATGAGAAGGAAGAAAATTATATGAAAGATACAAAGAGGGAAAATGGGAGGATCAGACCACTTTGTCATTATTTTAATTACACTGACTATGATAATAATAAAATTAATTGGCACTACATGCAGCTCATGGAGATTGGATTGGCCTATCCCTAGAGATAATGAAGCAGCCGAAGAAAAAAGTACATGTAGCTTTAGAGTGCTGAAATGAGACTATACAAAATGCCTTAAAATACATGAGAGGTGGGAAAATTACACCAGCTTTTACTGCAGAAACAAAATTAATTCACAGCGTGCAAGTCAGGTGTGAAAAGATGGGGAGAAAAATGAACCCAGTTTGTATACTATTGGACAGAGCTGCTTCGAGAGACCGTTCTGAGCTTTGGCAAGCTTTGGGCAGCAGGTCCTTCTTGCAGCCTGTTGCCCATGGTAGTAGGATGCCGACTATGCTGAAGGCCTGTGTATCCTTCAGCAAGTGCTCCTCCACCATATGAAATGTTCAGGGTGTTTTTGAATGAAGAAAATTTCATGACAGTAGCAATAGGAATAAAACTAATTACATCTGTTTGATGGTAGGACCTACTTTAAGATAATTTGCAACAAGCTCCCTAGGGAAGTTTTCCCCTTTGAAGTGCTTCTTACTCCAGGGTTTCCTTTTGAAGTAACTCCCCTTCTGGATTGCTTTTGAAGTGCTGCTTTTCCTTTTCTTAGGTCTTCTTTGGGTTCTGCTTTGTTGCACCTTTCACATTGGAGGTTCACAGCTGAAGATTAGTAGGTAGAAAAGGAGACTTTTGATTTAGACCAGTTTCTCTCTCACATCATCAAGTGGAAGGCCTGGCTGCATCTACCCAGAAGTAGCCATACAAGGAGGATTAAGAAAGCTACTGCAATTCATTCATCTCTTCACTGGCACCAGCTTCGTGTCTAAACTGGCCACCATCCAGACTGAGATGCAGAAATGTCTCCAGCTGTCTAAAATGCCTGTTTTGCATGAGTGCAGAACAAGCCTTTTTTTCTTTCGTTTCTCCCACCAGCTTAGATATCTGGCCCTCTCCTCTCCTTCCTTGCATGGTATAGGTCTCCACCTGCCGCCTGGAAAGCCCTTAGTTCTGAGGGAGTTCATAATGCCATTAGCTGTGATGGACAGTTTGGAAACAACGCTTTACTCTGGCAGTGAAACATATCCACCACTAGGAAAGTATCAGCTCCTACACCTTCATCCCAACCTGAACATTTGCAAATGCTTCTAGCAGAGAGCCAGGAAGCAAAAGTTTGAGGATGCAGGAGGTTTTTACATCAGATAAAACTGAGATAAGGATGGGGTCAGGAGGTACTCACTAAGCAGGAGTTAGGAGAAACACAAGAGGTCTACCACTGACCTAAGAGAAGCTTCTCTATGCCCTCAAATTGTCCTATCAGCACCTCAGTGCATGCTGTGGTAGAGGCCCACAACATTTATGGCATGCCGCACTGCACATCCCACCAACTCCCAGCCTTTCAGCCCCAGTGGTTTCCATAATTTGGAAACCACCTTTTTGTGTCCAGGTGAGATACCCCAGTGTGTGGTTCAGAAGCCTGTATCTGGTTGCATCTCTCAGAGTAGCAACCAGTTGTATGAACTGCTGCTTCCCTCCATGACGCAATAGCGCTCCTGGCTGCCACTGAAGCTGACCTAGGGTTGGAAGCACTTGACACTGCTTCTACCCTGGGGCCAGGGGCAACGGGGCATTTTTGTTGTTGCCAGAGATATGCCTGAGGCAGTATTTGAAGGCAGTTCTTCATGGTTGTGGTCCTTCCCTGAGTCATGTCAGTACAGCAAGGGCAGGTAGGAAGGCATAGATGCTATGTTGGGATAGAGAGTGGGCAGTTGTCCCCTCAAGGCATCATTGCCCTTCCTCTTCCCCCAGCCCTGTACAGCAGCACTCCTAAGCCGTGCCTCCCTCTTCTTAATGTGGGCATCAGAGTGTGGTACTGACCATCTAATGGGGGCATGGTCCCTGCATTCACAACCACACACTATTGTGAGTGATGGGTCTCTTCTGATGCTGGTCCAGAAGGGCATGGTTAAGCGTGGGAGTGGACCAACACTGCTGACATCAGGCATTTTGCAAGCTGCCCAGCAAAGCAGTCTGGAATAGAAACGTATTTGTTAAAGACATGGGTATAACTGCTCTTTGAACAAAGAGGTGAACTGACCACCTGGCAAAATGGCAAGTGATTTGGGGAGTCACTAATAGCACTTTTCCCAGGTAATTTCAGGGAGATGAAATCAGGCTCAGCAGTCTAGATTGGCGGTGTAATAGCAGGAAATGTGCAGAGCTGGCTAATGTTAATTTAAGAACACTGTGCTGCCCAAAGCAGATTTCTAAAACCTAGAAAATGTTTGCATTTTAACAGGGTCATAATTGAAACAGAAACAAATGTGCCCCATGAGCAAATCTGTCCAAAAGAAATGATAGTGGGAAATTTTTTTGGCTCTGCAGAAAATCAGGTTAAATTAAATCAAAAAAAGCTGAAAATACTGAAACAAATGTTGAAGAGACAGTTTGAGCGTTATTTACAATGATATGAGACCAGTGGAAGTCCCTCTGAAATACTGTCACCCTCATTATCATACTAGTAAAATACTCTTTATGGAAATATGGGGGCCTTTCAAACATAGAAGAATGCTGACAATACCACATTGCATCTCGGTGTAGGCAGGCTTCCCTTTTTTGCTCTGCTGGTATCTTCCATAACTCAGAATTGAGAATCTTCCAGTTGATCTTGCTAGTGATCGTACTTAGCACCAGTGTAAGACTGAAGATAAGTTGTGTCTTTCTACCACCATCAACCCTGTTTATTAGGTATTTCTGTGGTTATATGTCACAGAAACTTTAGTCATTCAGACTCAAGCTTTAGTTTCATGTTATGTTTTTCCCAAGAGTAGTGCTAGTGTGAGGACAATATTCCCTCTCTGTCCCTGTCCCTGTCTTCATGATACCTCACTAGGCTGAATGAAATGTTTGTGGGGCCACAAGGTCAGTGAAGTGATCCGATGGTTTTGTGTTGAGGGGAATCTGAAAAACATAGCACTCCGGCACTATCACTCAAGAAAACTTCATATGAATCCATAGCCTCAGAGATTATTCAACACTTTCCATAGGCATTTGTCAAGTGGGGATATGTGTGTGGATCATGAATGAATTATCTATTGACAGTGAAATGATAACAGTTTCTGGGCCACCCAGGGTGAGGTAGAGTTTCAAAAGCATTTTTGCATATCAAAAGCTAACATTGTATCAAGTAGCTTTTCACTAGCACAAAGATCATAAATTGATACCCTAATTAAACTAATTATCAAGTCTTTGGGCTACAGGAAATCCCCAGTGTGGCATTTACACTCGGTCGAATTCCCAGGGATAGGGTGGGTTCAGAGGGCTCTGCCCCGAGTACGGGAGGTTGCGGTCAGAGGGATAGGGCTGTCTGGGAGCGTGGTCGCACGTGCCTCGGGGCTGTCACAGGGGAAGGTGGGCTTCGCTACCCTCTGTCCTATGCCACCACCACCCTCCTCCACGCTCAGTTCCCCAGCTATGGCACCCACCAGACATCCTGACAAACCAAATGACCTCACTCAAACATCGGACAACTACTTACCTCCCTTTCCTTCTTCTGGGAGTAGTTTTCTGTGATTTCAGTGGGTCAAATCAGCTCACGAAAGATTCTGGGAAGGTCCAGAGCTGGTGCAAGGGACACAAAGACGAGTGGCCAGGGGCAGGCATGGGGATGGGGTATGTATATGAGGTCAGAGCAGGATCTGCCCTTTGATTCTTTGCACCTGTTTTCCAAATCTAGCAGGCTTTTTAAAAGTGTTTCCAGTGTAGCAGAACAAAACTTGTTGTATTTTTTTTGCCCTAGTGGGATAACCTGTGAAATGTTGAGAGGCCACCTTGCACCAGGAGGGATGTGCAAAGAGGAATCCCTTTGGGAGTGCTTCGTACCCCAGCCGGACCTTGGGCACTCGGGGATTTTCTTGCCACTGAGCTGTGAGGACCACCTCAGAGGTCTCTAACATTGACACAAGTTGTGTGGGGAGCAGGTCCTCACTGGGAAGGCTTTGACAAACTCAGTGGCGTGAAATTAAATGACAAGGATGAGTAGTGAACCCAAGCATCAGGATCCACCTACCCACTTGTGTTACTAATACAAGTGCTGCTGGAGCAGTGACAGCAGTAGGAAGGGTGACCACAAATCTTTGTGACCCGCTGGGTAGGACTCACCACCCCTAATTTGAGCTCATTTGGGGTTAAGTGTCTGATCTGCACCAATTATCTCAGCTTCCTCAGCCACTGGGCACTGCAGGGCCATGGGCTCTTCTACTAACTGCCGAGGGGACCTTGGGGACAGATCAGACTAGGTGTCTGCCAGAGGAGCCAGAGACCATTTCCAGCTGATTCTCACACACATTCCCATTCTGCCTCCTCACGACATCTACACTGGAACACGAGGAAGGGTAAGGCAGAGCAAACTATATTTTCTACCTTTTACAGTCATTGACACAGAAGCTGAACCAAATTACAGTCATCGCTTGGATATGGGCAGCTAAGTACTAGATAGAGAGTTTCAAAGCAAAACAAAAAGATCCTGGATCTTTTCCTGATGACAAAATTATTTGAATTTATGAATTCCAGTTATTTCACAAAACGGTTCGGAATTTATTTGTTATTTGTCTCAAGGTATTGTGAATCAGCCGGGAGCTGACACAGACCCCGAGACACATCAGTCACCCTGGCCAGAAAAAGCTGCAGAATAAACAGCAGAGCTCATAAACCATATCCATTGGGCTCTGGCCAAACAGTGACTGTGATAAGGGAGGTGACTGAGTGGGAAAATTAGTTTGATTAACTTTATCAGCAGGAAGGTGAGGAGTGGAAAATCCCTAAGCAGAAGAACAAAGGGGCAGAGGTGATAGAGCAGCGGTTTGAAGAGCAAAGCAGCTTTGGGCAAAAAGGAGGAACAAAGGCACATGCCTTCACGGAGAGGGCTTTTCTCTGCTGCACCATCAGCCAAAGAAACAGAAAACTAGCTGGAGGGGAGGAGACTCCAGGGAGATGGCAGGAGGATAGAGTCTATGTGCTTCCGGGAAAAAACCATGTGAAGGTTGGGGAGAAGTGATAGGTAAAGGGAGGTGAGGGTTACTGGACTTACTGTTGGTTTTCAACCAAAACATCCCTGGATTTTCCCAAACATGCCCACTTTTCTTCTCTGCCCATAAATTTTGTGAGGAGAAAGAAAGGGATTTTTGTCTATTAAAGATGTCTTGTCATGCAAAGAGAAGGAGAAAGAGAAATGGAGTCTCTAATGGAGTCACCGGATTTCCAGAAGTCTCAGACATGTGGCCATCACACATGGCAGATTGACTATGCAACGCATAAAACATGATGTTGGAGTATCCTGGAGACACTGGACTTCTTAAATAGGCCCTGTATGGTTACTCTGAACACGCAATCACCACAAGCAGAACTCATGCTCCAGACTGTGGAGGCAACATGTGCATTGTCCTGGCAGATGTCTGGAAGCTCTTCCAAAGGATGCTCCAGAAAGGCGCAGAATCTCAGGCGTTTCTCTGTTGAGATCTGTTTCTCCTGTGCAGTCCACAGACAAGTAGAATTGTGCCAGAGCCCTTGGCAGAGCCTGGGTGCCATCACTTCAAATTGCTTCAAAGATCATACTGCTCAAAATATCAATCATCTATTAAAAGCTAAACTATAAATTGAAACCATAACATTAATTTTTTTTGGCAAAGAGTGTGTTTGCTTGACAAGGGTGCTATGATGGGACTTAGGATGGACAGAGTATTGCAGCCCATTTTTATGAGGAGTAAGAGACACAAAGATTGTGCCCAAGAAGTATAAGAGAAGCTAAGAAAATTGAAAATAAATAGTGCCTCAGTGCATCTGCAAGCATGAGAGCGCAGAGATGGAGCATTCTTTCAGCAGACAGCAGTCTGACAGATAACTAGGAAGGTAAATTGTATTATGGCTTAGCTAATTGCTTTTCATCAAGAAATATTAAATATCTCTTCCTACATATAAGACTGAAACAAAGAACAGGGAACAGACTCCTCCAAGGTGACCCACTAAGCAAAGTGACAGAGATAAGAATAGACTCTGTCTCCCAAATCCTCACGCAGACTGACCTGCAAATATCCATCACTTGTGCAACCACCTTAGCAAGGCTAAGGACACCTCAAGGTCACTGCAGGGAACTAAAGGTGACTTGAAAGATAGTACTGTGACTATTGAGGCATCAGGCTCCGGGATTTTTTCCAGGGATTGACATGAAAAAGGAGGTCCCAGGATAAACACGTGTTTAAAACAAGAGTGGACTATAGTGCATTAGCACAAGAAACACATAGAAGAATATGGAATAAATGCACTGGAGAGTGTGAACCTCTGTCACAATGACTTAACCTGCTACAGGGGAACGCGAGGCGCCGCCCAAGGCAAACTGCTGCTCTGATGAAGATGTGCTGTGTCTCAGAAACACCTTTCCCAGGCAGATTGCTGTCAGAGGAGGACACTAGTAAGTGGCCACTGATGCTCTTGCATTTTTTCAGCCAGTTGCCAGAAAAATATTCTTTTCTTTCACCCTCTACGAATGACCACAGCATTGCCATTACCTCACTTGAATACTTTTGAAAAGACCTTCACCCCTGAGTAGTTCTTAACTGGCCGTGCACATACCTCATGTCTATCCCAGCTTGCATGTTATTTTCTACAAACAGAGTTTTTTGGACATAGTTCTGTCTATACAGAGAAACAAATTGTGTGCTTTGCCACTACTGAGAATGAATCCTGGCTTTGAAGACAGCGAGTGTCAGATAATTGTTATAAAGCATGATAGAGTGAACAGTAAAAGCACGAATACAGTCAGGACCAAGACAGAAACTAGCAACAAACAGCCAGCAGCAAGCCATAAACATACAGATGGACAAAGTGCTGTCTGCAGTTTACACTTCTGTGGTTCCTGCAGTTGTGTGAAGACACCTAAAGTACATGTAGTTGCTCTCTGGTTTTGACAAACATGATTTTAGGCTTAGAGGAATCAAAAGCACCTGAGGAGTGTAAAAAAAAAGTCCTAGACTAAGGCTGTACCTTAAGAGAGAAAGGACAGTAGAATGATGGAGACTGTGAGATCCTCAGGGCAAACCAGAAAAGGGAATGGCTGGGTGAAGCTGGGGCCTCCGTCGCCTCACAGAAGAAGGAGACCAGGTTTGGAGCCTCCATACTGCTCATCAGATGTGGTGTGCACTTACCTGCAGCCCAGTTCTCTTTCAATAAACAGATTCCTTGGAAAGATTGCAACCGCTTACTGCAGTAAGGCAGCGAGACCGTTTATTCCAGCGATGTCATTGCATGCCACCACAAGGAGAGCATTCCTGCAGCACAGTCACTTTGCAATACCATTCTGTTATCAAGCATCATAAATCTTTTTGATGAAGGGCAAGCTATTAAATGTGCACAGCTTAGCGAGTAATGCACTAAAAGTGCATGGGCGGTGTTCAGTGCTTCCTGAGCTCTTTCCTGGGATGCCTGTGTAACCTTTCCCGGTGTCAGCTTTCCCTCAACCTTGCAGTATCTTAGCAGCAAATAAAATATTGAGGAGTGACTTCATTCATTGTCTTTTACCTCTGGGAGTCTATGGTGAATTTGTCTTGAGTCTTTAAAGACTGCGTTCTTGGCGGATGGATGGAGAACAGGTGTACTAAACTCACCCTGTTTGCCTTCGTGTGCTTTATCCTGCAGCTGAAAGTGTTCAGCTTGGAGCTGTACGTCAACGTCTCAAACCACGAAAATCTGACAGGTTAGGAATCACACACGCTCCCAGAACAATCAGTTAGCCATAGTGATTATGTATGTGCTGCGGCTGGGGAAGGGACTTACAGGGACAGACTTTGGGAAGCACAGATGGTCTTCTAGGAGTCACTCAAATGCACAGCATTTCGTTTCGGCTAGCTGAGCTAGTGCTGAAGAAGGAAGTAATTTTTAATGAAGGCTTTGGCTTCTGAGAATGTGATCAAATAGTGGATCCAGAGCCTTGACCCAATGCATCACCTGATTTACTCTGGTTTTGTCCAAGTAAGTACACAGTTGGGAATGGAGTTTTACCAAGAAAGATAGCAAAAAGTAACTTTAAAATGTTTCTTTTAACCTCTTTCAGCTACCCATAAGTCTTGTGCAAAACCAAATGGATTAGCTTAAAACAGTGACACTTTCCATTTTAACCTCTTTGGCTTTGCACTTGAATGAGATAGATACAACTGAAAAGTGGCTTCAGAGGAAATTTCTGCCTCTTGGCTGTTATTGTCCCAAGGTTAGCCCATCTTGCTGTCCACCCTGCACAAGGGAAGCTCTCCTGCACAGTCTGGCCCTCTGCTGATGCCTGGCTCCTTCTTGCTTAACAGGCACCACGGAAGCAGGTGGCAGAGTCAGGGTTCGGAGGTTAAGGAGTTTATTTGGCTCCAAATCAGCAGCTAAACTGGAGCTTTACCAACAGCATGAGTATCCCTTTAGCTTTCAGTGAGCTACAGACATGTGTCATTAACAGGGATTTGTATGAGAGTGAGCTGGGCTCTTGCAAATGGAAATGGAAATAAACAACTCTAAGTAAATCTTGGCCAACTGCAAAATAACGCAATAGTGTCAGAAAACCCTATTTAGAGGTCATTCATTTATTTCCTCCCCTCAGAAATTAAAGGAGTTGCAATTGGTCCTTTAGAGATTTTTTTCACCAAGTTTAGCTTTAAAATTGCCTGAATTAAAAGCGGTCCCTGCCTTGAGTAGGTCAGCTCTTGCCTGGCTGCCAGTCAAAGGGCTGTGTGACTCTGGAGGGGTGGGAAAGGGAAGGAAAACTAGGATGACTCTAAGTCTCCAAGAGCATCTCAGTCTTCAGTATAAAACAGAGGAGCCTGTTCTCCTCCTGATCCTGCTCAGGCGATTACCAGGGCATAGAAGTCACCCATATTTTTCATCTGGAAACTGAGCTGGCTGTGGGGATGCACTGTATTTGAGGAGAGGCAGAAAGCCATCACCCTTGTAGTATTTAGATAAATTTAGGTGTCTAGGTAAATAATTTAGATTTCTAGATAAAATAATCTAGAGATTTATCCAGAGTAAAATCATCTGTCCATGTCTGCTAAGGTCACACACATTTGCCTGACACCTCTCATCAGTTTGGACAGTACGTTTACTTTGAAGGGGAACACTAACAATTTCATTTAGATCTAGCCCCACTTAATGTAAGAATGAATTACTTAAAATTTTTAAATGGGAGTACTCGTATTGAGTGAAATAAAATCAAAACTAGCATCAGTTCTACCTTCACATGGTTTCAATGAAACACCTTCATAAGTCCTTGAGCACAGCCATTGCCCACCTTCCTGTTGCGGTCTTGTTCCTGCAGGGTCACTGTGCAGCATGTAGACTTTGGGAGGTACCTGCAGGGAGCCCTGAGTGATGTGAGCTGTCTTACTTCTCCACCTCCACCTGATTTATAGTCCTTCATTCCACTTCCAGCCTGTGTTGTTTCTTTAATGCAGCTGAGAGCAGGGGCTGCTAATTTTTAAATGAAGGTAATTCCAAAGTTATTTTAATCTCCTTTTTTAAAATATTAACAAACTCTATCAATGCTTTAAAAACACGTACCCTTCTGTTCTTTGCTTCTTGAATGTTAATTTTCAAGTATGCTGAACTAATATGACAGCATTGCAGCTGTGCAAAAGGAAGATGGTTAAAAATAGCTCTAGCGCTGTATCTGCAAATAACAACCATTCGCTCATCACCTCCACGTCCAGCATGACAGCACCAGGCCAGCCGCATCATTTCAATGCCAGATGCCTTGTGCGAGAGCGCGCTCGTGCTGAATGAGGAATAGAGTCTTGGGGGAAAGGGAATCCTGCAGATGAAGGTGAAAATTGCACTGCAGGGAGATGAGAGGAGGGATTTGTGCAGGGAAGGTGCCAGTGGGAAAGCAGAGATCAGAGCTTGGCAGAGAGCAAAGACAGACACACAGAGGTGGGGAAGGCGATGCTCATCTACCACAGGCAAGGTCTGACTGGGAAAAGGATGGCCAAAATTGAGGTGCTGGGTTTTTAGTGTCTGTTGCCATGACAGATCACCCACATGCCTCAGGCCTTGGACAACTTTTGGATGTAAAGCTCCCTGATGAAGTGGGTCAGTGTTTCACAAGTCTGTAAAAGCGGAGGGACAATTTCATGGACTGAGTCCCTAGGTTGAATCCAGCACCAAAAATCACCAGACTATCCTCCCTCCCTACAAAAGAGCTAACAGTCTTTTCTTGCTTCACAGCACTGTTAAGTAATTGAATTTTTTAGCAGATGTTCACATGCTACCATCAAGAATGTTCATGTACATGTCGAAACATACACAGATAACAGAACTGTGTTCATTACATTGCTCGGATATTACACCCTTTTGATGGGCAAATTATTTGGCTTGAGTTTTGTTTTCATGTTTCCTGCTCTTATTGCTCATTGTTCAGGACATGCCAAAGCTACCACACTGTTTAAAATACTAAAACTTTGAGAGCTGCATGCCTTATATCTGATGATCTAGCTAATGATCTAACAAACAGATCATTAAAAAACCCTACTGTATGCATTTGTGTTAGGGAGACAGCAGTTGCAAGCACAATCATTTGCATTTTTTGTTTTGTCTGAATTGAAAGTATTCCCCCTCCTCCTCTTTAAGCACCAAAGGAAAAAACACATATCATTGTCCAGATATCAGAGAGTAAGGGAATTTAGCTTCTGGTCAAAACCTGCTTAAAAGATTTATGTCATCAAATACATAAAGACGGAGCTTGGGGCAAGAAAATGATGAGTTGTAGGAAAGGGTTGGTTGTAAGAAAGTGTTAACACATTTATTATAGCTCTAGGGAAAGGTGTATTTTACATTCTTATCAGACCAGCTGTTAAACTATAAAGGCACTAAATTTTGCATCTGGTTTTGAAAACCCAGACAGAGTCACATGATTGACGCAATACTGAGTTGATCAGATCTATTTTTTAACTATAAAATGCCTTGTTACATTAGACATAAAACTGAGGAGTCTGGTCATTATGGCCTACACACAACAGTGGTATTTTGGCTTGTATTAATTTTGTTGTCAAAGATACAGCTGTTGTAGGAAATATTTTGAATTTTTAGTACCATCTGGTGTGCTGAAAGAAGAAGTAGTGCTTTAAACTTTGGCATAAATCCATTTTCTAAGTGGGTTATATTGGTGCTTTGAGAAAGGGGCTGTCAGAGCAGGAGATGAGAGTTGTTGTTAATAGTTTTCATCGTTCTGTCGCACTACAAACCCTACCTTACCTCGATTAAAACAAACATGTTTATGAATCGTACAGAGTCCTCAGAACGGCTCATCATTACTAAATGCATTTGCATTATCAAACTTTTTTTTCAGGGTTCGACATTTAGCTGTGCTGGGAAATGAGAGGCTTGGGGATTGCACAAGGCAGGGAGCATAGGAAGCCGAGACCTCAGGCTGAGGCAGCTATAGGAGCTCCCTGTGGGGGTAAGGACCACCTTGATGGCCCCTCTGGAGTGCCTGTACCTCTGTTGGCCTCTCCACAAGCAAGAATTTTACTGCTTTAGCCTGCTTTTCTTGTGCAGGTAACTGATCGTGAGACCGACCTTCGTCATACAATTGGCTCAGAGAGGAATAACTGAGCTTCTGTAGGAATGTTAGATGAGTGTCTATAATTTATGTTATGTCTCCTACCCAGGAGTCATTTCCTATCATGATTACTTGGATTAGATGAGAGGCAGCAACTCTGATGCAATACTGGGTTTCCACATGGGAGTCCTGAAATCTTCACTCGCGGAGCCTCCAGTGTAACTATGAGCATTAAAACCATCTTAAAACCGCAGAAACTGAAGATGACAAAAATTGAGCAATTTGTTCCAGGGCAAAAAAAAAGATGAAAAGTCCCCCACACAACCATTTTCTTACAGTCACCAAAAGTCCTTTTGGAGGCAAAACACAGACCTTGGTACCTGGGTGCTGAAATCTGTGGAGTCGATGTCTTAATTGTCTTTTCAGTAAGGGAGATTTTGAAATTGCAGGCCATCAGTGTTGCTCAAATCCTATAGAGTTCTGGGGAAAAGCTACTGTAAGGCCATGGAGGCCAGGAACCACGTGTGTGGAGACTGCGGCTCCACTGTGGGCTGCATGTCCATCTGTCTTGGGGGACACTCAGAAGAAGCATCACACAGAGCAAGGGGGATTACTGAGACCTGATTGCGTTTCTGTCAAAAAAAGACAATGTACATTTTTGGGACAATGATGCAAAAAGTCATTTTTCCTGCTTTCCATAAACTACTGGGTTCATACGACATCACTTTGTTGCACCATTTATCTTGCCAGACGATTATATTACTTTTTGCTGAAATACTACTAAAACCTGTTAGCATCATCTCTCGCTGTTCCCCAAGCGATTCTTGGGGGTTTCCTGAGAGACATCGACTGATATCCTGCCTCTCTGTGGGATGCTTTGTCCTTCACCAATACGGGGCTATATGTTAACTTTATTGAGTCTATGGTACTGATGACCTTAATGGTGAGCATATATTTTATTTTCCCCTTGTATTTCCTTCTTTTGCAAAGCCATACTTTGGGGACACATCCTTCTTCTCATGCAAATGTCTGTGTTGGGGGCAGACAAGATGTTCTGAATGTCACTTTTAACAAACATTGGAACTGGATGCTCTAAGTCTCCGTGCTCAGTACAATTCAAAGTCTTCACAGATGAGAGCGGTATCACCACACTGTAGAGTGGAAATCAAGTCCAGGAACTGAAAATAAGGCTGAGACTCATCATAATTATCTCCCCTTGGAAAAGTACTTGGTTTTGCTCTGGCATTTTGTAGCAGAAGGAGACCATCCTGTGATGATATGCCTTTCCACCAACATTATCACTTAATTCCCTTCTTTTTGAAGGTTTTTATAGGGATTGGGTGCAGCTGTTTTTCATCAGTCCCTTCTTATTAGAGTTTCTAAGAATCCTGATTAATTTAGAGCCTGCTTCAGCTGCTGCTTAAGGAGATTGAAAATTTTGCCCTTACCCTTCTTGGTCCGCTTTCCCAATAGCTTTTAAAACATTATGGGCAGTATTATGGATTTCCTTATGTTGTTTATGGGCAAATATATGCAAAAATTTCTCTCTATTAGAAGCATTTGTCTCATTCTCAGCCCTTAATTGTTTCTTTCTTCCTCCCCATCTTTAATTTCTTAAAATGTGTTTAATTTGTAGGATAGTACAAAAATGTGTGTGAGTAAATTTAAGCTCTGAGGAGACTGTTATGTAGCCCAGTTCTGGAAGGGGTTGAGTGACGCTAAGCTCTGCCTGAAAGCAGGTCGCTCACAGGACCTCGCGGGACTTTCCATGGTTCTTCCCCAGTTGGTTGCCTGTGAGATTTAGCATGAAAGAGTTCTTAGGGAAAAGGGTGTTTCCTTTCCCAGTTAGTGATTTAGCTATGCTGTAAAGGATTTCAGACACCTTTTAGTGTTGCTTCCCTAATGAACATTTTGGATTTCCATCTTCTTGGAAGTTGCTGTGGTTCTGATAGTTGCCACAGATGAAACCAAATCTGAGGACTCCTGGTCACAGGGCTACCACCTCCTGGGGCTTGAGCTTGGACACGTTCCCAATGTTCCGCAAACCTCCTTGGCTGACACCTGAATCAAAGGGCAGGAGTGAGGGTAAGGCACAGGGAGAGACAGCTTGCAGAGGCAGAGAGCCACGAGGGGACAAGAGCATGGCTGCCTCGGGTCACCAGCTCCCAAGGGAGGCTGGTGAATTCAGTGCTGCATCTGCACTTCTGGTAGCTTTTCAAGCATACACTGGTAGACTCTGGGCAAACCAGAGGGTTTGTGACACCAAGAACATAGTTCTAGTATTACAGGGTTGAAAGAGCAGATGATGGTGCCATGAAAACCAGAAGGGCTGTGGCCGAGTGAAAATGTAAAAGGAAAACCTTTGCATATGTTGAAGAGAGGATCTTAGAAAGCTGGTTGCCTGGAAGCAGCGATATAAATCTAAGATGAGTCCTCTCTAGGCTATGATCATTTTTAAAGCCTCTGCTTTAAATGGGAACTAACTGTCCTAAAAACAAAATTAAATAAAATACGTAGTTATTTTGTTGATTTACTGCAGCTAATTATAGGGATAAGGAAAGTAATTTCAGTCTGATGGACTTAAGACTTTTGATCTGTTCTTGTTTTGTTTTCTTGACTTCATGCCTTAGATATGTTTCAGCAAATGTCATTCTGTTCTCCAGAAAGAGCATCCTGATTGCTTAGTATGGCATGGCCTTGTTCTCAGCATCTTCTACAGATGAAACAAATGCCTCAGAGTTAGCCACCCCATAAAGCCTTTTGAAGCATTCTATCCAGACCTTAGGAAGATGGTTTGAAAGCTCCTTGACTCCTGGATTGGATGAATTTTGTCTGAATCCAGAAGCAAGTTCACTGTTAAAATGCCATTCACCATTAAATTTCAAATGTCATTTCCTTGTAATAAAGTAAACAATATTTCTGCTATTGTTTACTTTTGGGACAATGGGAGTTTACAACAATAAATATGAAGGCAGCACAAAAATATTAGAGAAAAAGTTTGGATAAATAGCTTAATTATAAATTATGTGTGATGGAACCTATAGCCCTCAACCCAGTTGTCTTCTGCTGTATATATATCGTATACTGCATAATATTTCTACCAGCTTATTGGGAGGAAAGGGTGAATTAAGGAAAGAACAGTTTTCTTCTTAGATTGCTGAAAAGGCTATACAGAGCCATCACAAGATTCTTGTTTTATATACTGTTTATGGTTTCCTTAAGTGCTCCATGTAGTTAGTAATATATTAGTTTTATACAGGGTATCTAATCAGTCTTACACAGTGAATGTGTTATACAGAGAACACACGTTGCCTTTGAGCTAGGAGATGGGATCATGGAGCTTCAGGTTCTGTAAACTTTTAGACCACATTTGGGGTTTGTAACTTTGAGTTATCTAATTTCAGCCTGCCTTTTCTCCCCAAACAGGAGTTCACATCTTTTTTAAAGTGAATGCCCTAAACATCTCCTTGTTACTGCAATGCTTTCATCTTCTCATTGGTTTGCTCCTCCCACTTTCACATTCCTGCAGAGTTTCCGCAAAGAGTCGTGGAAACTGAATAATACTCAATTTAAACTTACACTTCCAAACCCATCTTGTTAAAATATGTTGGAAATTTGCTAAAGCAAGCCTGATATTTTCCCCTTTCCAAAGGGAAAATGTGACCCTTGAGGACATTAACGCATTTGTGGCTAGGATGTTCTAGGGAAAAGTCTGCAGTAAGACTTTATTTTCAACAACAGAGTAGTTCAATGAAAAATCCTTTTACATATGGCCTTTAATTAAAAAAAAAATCAGACCTATGATACTATCGCATCTATGCTGCACAATATTTCCTTGTCTAATCTAATTTCATCCTCAGGTAGCGATTTGGTGCAAGGTGTCTGAAGTGACTAGTGAAACTCACTTGCCTAGAGAATCCCAGTCTTTATTTTAATCAGCAGCCCACAAAGTTGTAGTGGGGAACTGATGATTTTCCGAAGTCACTTACAATTCAGGTTTCCTTGTGAAGAAGGTACACTTCACAAGCTAGAGTCCACGTGCATGTACTGACCTCAGCCAATTACCTTATTTTTTTTCCACTTATTTAGTTGTAGCATCAGAAGTTCTTCATCTGTACAGCCGAGTAAACCTCTTGAACAGCCTGGGATGATGATGAAAGCAATGGGGAAAGCCTACAAAACATAAAAAAGACACAAGCATGGCTTGTTTTACTCATGCAAAAAGAAAAAATTGAGGAGAGCCTGATGGTGAGCTAAAAGAAGAGAGGGGAAGCTTACTGAGCAAGGCAGAGCTTTTGATTGATATTTCACTTAACTGAGCAAATGAATGTAGTTTTTAATAAAAGAATTAGTTATGTTTCTGATAATATCACTATCCAGTAATTTAGTTAAATTGTGCTAGCTAAAAGTTAATTCATAGTTAATTGACTCTGCTGTCTGCAGCAGGAATATGCCTCAGTTCCAGTCGGGGTGCCCACAGAGAAGCGTGGGCAGCAAAAGAGACTCGCAGTGGCACAGCAAACACTGGGAGGCTTGTACTGGTTTGCCTTAATGCACTTTCTGCTCCTTCCAGCCTTTTGCAGCTAAGGTTCTAAGATGATATTTATAATGCACGATAAACTTTATTTTTCTGTCTGAGTAGTTTTGGATTTTCTGCTGCCAAAAACAAAGGCAGACCATAGATGCTGGCCTAATTTACTAACCGGATGTTTTTTCTCCCTCCATTTTGTTTTGCTTTGCTATCAAAACATATTTTGTTTCTGCTAATCTAGAAAATTAAGCTGTAGTAATCTCAGGCTATTTACCCTGAATGAAACTATTCACACAGAGCTGTAATATGCTATAACTTATATAAATTGATTTCACACCTTTAGCTGATTGATTTATTTAACTTTCCTGAGTGACCCTGTGGAGGCAGCCCGAACTATTTCACTAGTAAAACGAGGACTGCCCTTGAAGCTGTATCTCTTACAGCTATTCTCAGCCCCTACCCTGCCCCTTTTTCATTACCCTGAAAATTTAAAAGCTCACAAGGGGCCCGAGGCCAGCCTTGGCTCACTGCTGTGGACTACACTTTAGACCCAGCCTTTCTTTCCGCCCCATCGGAGCTTCGCTTCCACCTCTGCTTCTGCAACCCAGCGTCCTCTCACCTCGGCAGCTCCGCAGAGTCAGACCTCCCAGCGCGGGGCACCAGGATGTCTTCTGACGCTACCCACGCGCCTCCATTTTTCTTCTTTCCCTTCCTGACAAATTTTCTGCTTCTTTATGGCGTTATGTTAATTCGGTATTTTTCCTGCAACCTTTTTCAACAAGGACTCCCTCAGACACATTTCCTACCAACAAACATAGCATAAATCAAAAGCCCTCGTGTAGGAAATGCATCAGTGCCCCCTCTTGTCTGCTCTCAAGTAAAACAACTCCATCACCTTGTCCATGGAGGGAGAGTAGAAGAAAGTAATTTCGCTTAATCAGTCCATTTGCATTCCTTTACAGACTGAAATGGAATAAAATAGAGACGACCTTCACAGCCTGATAAATGTAGGTGTGTGCACAGCCTTGCAGACTGAAAGGCTGTGCTGTTCTTTCTTGGTGGGGAGGGGGTTCAGAAGTACAGGCACACATATTTTTGAATGAGCATTCGGTTTTCTGCCTACTCCATATTCTTCATTGTTTCCTTGTGCAGACAGAGAAATGTTTTTGGTATTGCTTTGATCAGAGAGATCATAGATAATAAAATATTCTCTTTTTTCTCAGCCCTGCTTGAACCTTGGGATTCACTTTCCTTGAAACAGGATCTTCAAAATGGTTACACCATGATATGAAGAAGTCTGATTTCCCAGCCAGTCAGACCCATAAATATTAACATTCTCACAGCCCCTCTAGAATAACTTAGGAAAAGAAAATATGTCTATCCTTTTGAAACGTCCTAGGTGATGAGAATGGGAGTGGCACATGGAGGCCACACAAAAGAACTACCGGGAGGACGGATCCGTCCGTGGTTACTGTAGCTGTGCTGTCATCTTCAGGTGGCCTGAGAGCTAGCAGGGCAGCTATCGGGGGACTGCGCTGTGGGGTGGGTCTGGACAGAGAAGGCTGCAGGGGAGGATCCACTGGGAAATGGATCCATGCAATGATCTGTATGTTCAGAGACAGCTGCCGGCCACGAAACCACCAGCTCCTTGCAGTTAGACGAACATGGAGGGCTTGAACATGAAAATCCTAATCTGTGGGTTTACGTATTTCCCCATAAAAAGTCCTGAAAGATTTTCATATCTTAAATTGAAGGTCTGCAACACAGCCTGATATTTTTTTTTCTCTCTCTTTGTCTTGTTTTTGTTCTCCTGCACAGCTTTTGGTTTGCTGGCTTGAAAGTGACCCCTGGAGACAAAGTTAATCTTATTTCAGGAACTGTGCCCGCAAAACAGGGAGATGACTGTTGAGTTCTGGATAATATTAAGGGAAAACAAAACACAGTGCAGCATTAAGGTCCGTGTGAAGGCAGTGCTTGCGAGCAGCGCTACACTGACAGTTACAGAGAATAAAGGCTCTGATTTATCCGGGTAAGATGCAAGCCAAGTGTTATGTTATCCCCACTAGCAAGTCTAGATGTCAGGGCTGTGTCTCTACCATCTAATCAACATGGCACCATGCCTGGCCTAATTAGCTCCATTTCTTTAATTAGGCCAGTCAGGATGCTATGCTGATGTGGCCACGCTGCTTTGGGACCTCAGCGAGCATCTGTGGAGGACACCACCGTGTCCAGCGCCGCATGGACCTGTCAGCTTGTGGGGGTTGGAAATCCCACCCCGCACTGTGCGGGACACGGTGGGTCTAATCGGGGTGTTTGCTCAGTGTTCAGCCCTTGCTGAAGCCCCGGAGTTGGTCAGTGACTGCGGAGCTTGTGTGCTTTGTTCGTGCTGGAGTTCTCTCCCGGGAAAACGAACGATCCTGTAGCAATTGGTGGGCCCTGCTCTGCGGAAAGCACGTCTCAGGGCTTTGCCTTATTAATCTCCAAATAATTGACTCCTTGGTCACAGTTTCTCTCTCCTGGGCGGATTCCGCTGAGGAGAGAGTTCATGCCTCACTCGTATTATAATTGAGTTAGAAAGTCAGTCAGCCACGAAACACAAGTCCACCAGAAAGGGGGCTTGATGAGTCCCAGAGGCTGGAGAAGGGACGTCTCTCCCAGGCCTGCCGGCGTGTGGGGTGGGCTGACACCATCCTCCTCCTCGTCCGTGTTGCCCAAGCCACCGGGTGAGGAGATTCATTTATCTCTGATCTCATCCGCTTTTTCATTCGAGCCCTTGAACGCTAACTTTTATTGTTTTTTATTTTCTTTATAGCTTCAGGATATTTTTGCTTTCCTAGGATACTGTTCCCAGATGAGACTACACTGTATTGCCTTGGACCTCTGCCAGAAAGAATTACAGATGTTTCAAAGGAAATATGCAGAAACCATGCGGCTGAAACAGAATAAATTATGCTTAAAATCAAGGAAATATCCTAATAAGTGAGAAATGCACCAATTTCTCTCAGAGCTTTTTTCCCTGCCTCTACCACCTGTGTTTATTTTTGTTTTTTTACTTTACTATGTGGTACAACAGATGGTTCTTCCACACGAAAAAGTCTACTGCAAGGCCGAAGTTTTAAAGGATTTTTAGAATTTCTGAAATTTTCTAACTTCAGAGTACTTCACTAAAATGTACAGGTGTCTTTCTTTGTCCATGTGGCATGAAACCAAAGTTCTGGGGAAGCTGAATTGCAAGCCCCCCCTGACAAACTACAGATCAAACATGTCGCCCCATCGCCAAGCAGAGCCCCAAGTGTTGGTAGAAGTGTTCCTACCTCAAACCAGTGGAGTGAAACAAGTCCCTGCGCTCAGCTGGATGACACGTCTCATTTTCTGTCTGCAACGTGCTGTATTCAGAGAGGAGCATTTCTCATTTTTTGTCTCCCCATATCTATATTCCATGCAAATCTGCAGACTTTTGGGGGCAGGCAGTAAGTGCCTTGGCTCCTTGCTCTCCAGTGAACTTTTCCCTTTGTTAGCAAAGCCTCTCACCTGCTCATCCAGGTACTCCAGCAGTATAAAACACTTCTGGGTTGCTAACTTTAGGCTATTCTTTTTTTTTTACCAGTTTCCCCTTAGAAACACTCGAACAAAAACCCTACTTGAAAAGACTGGCCTAAAATCTCAGAAAACCTGGTCCAACAGAAGGTACCAGATTTTTACACCTTCTTTGCCAAACCACAGCTATTAATCAAGTATCTGACGGGATCTTCTTGTAGTCAAGTTACCTGATTCAACACTCGCTCATTCCCTTCAAGTCCTTCTAGAATAAAGGCATTTCCACCAATTTCAGGCAGGAAAATACATCTTAGATTGAAGTTTATCTGAAGTGGCAGAAGGTTTTTTTCTACACAGTTTTACTATTCACTGGAGTTTCCTCGTCTGTGTTCAGTTTCTTTAATTTTCCATATTCTCATACTATCTAACCATACCTGAAGCTCACTGTGTCTTCTGAACTTCCCTGGAGAACCATGGTAGTCACAGCAATAACATTCATGAGATGAGATCATCTGACCTGTTATGGAAGAAATATGTAATTCCACAGGAATTTTATTGTAATTTAGCATGCATTTATGTCTGCTTGTTTGAAAGTTTATCTGGATAATGAATTGTATCCCTTAGGCATTCCATAATAGTTCTGATTTTAGTAATAGTATATCTTCAGTGCATTTCTAATACCAGAAAGTCCTTGACATGCAAAATGATCAAAACTGAACATAATTTCCTCAGCGTAATTTAGCCCAAATTTGAATTCCTTTCTAGCTATGTACTTTAATTATTCAAACAAGGGACTCAAAACAATTTTCCAGTGTTAATGGAAAGCACAACAGATTTTCCCAATGCTGAAAAACGCAAATCTCCTCAGCTTTTGCTCAGCTCCCAAACTTACTGTATTTTGATGCATCTTTGTCCTTAAAGCTCTGTAATACCATGTACATAGCATCGCCTCTCACAAAACCAGGATCTCGCTGTCCTGAGCGTGGTTTGTAAATATGTAGTTTGTTTTTTGTAGTTCATGAGTCAGCTATAGGTGCCGTACTGTAACGTGTGGCCCCTGGTCTGTGCTTAGAAAAAAGTTGAACTTTTTCTCACGGAAGACCAAAGTGTTTGAAACCACTAAGTCAAAATGAATCATGAGCCTGTTCTCAGTGCTCCCTGTCCATAGCATAACGCTAACCAGTGTGCACAATTAGGGCTCTTACACCACTGAGATCCACACGTGACCAATGTTATCCCATGTCACTTCACACACTACGACCTGTTGTGTGTCCCCCCAGCAGCTGCAATCATCCCTTCCCTGGCTGTGCTGTCATGGCCGCAGGCATTGTTTTCCTTCGGACTTCAATAATAAGTCAATTAGAGCAGGATTAGCCCCTGGGAAATGAAAGCAGTTACTCACTCTCTCCCAGGATGAGGGCCTTAAATGATCTGCCTGAACATTTTGATTTCCTTCCTTTGTTTTTCCTGCAATCCAGTGAATCCCCTCTCTTTAATTAGCTTTCCAGTAGGCATCTATCAAATGTTTCTCTCATTAACTTGCTGCCAGAAGATGCTTCTTTGTAGCATCTTCTCAGTGTACAGCCAAGTTTGGTACCTGGTAGAGCTGGAAAACAAACAACCAACCCCTTTTGTCCCCAAGATATCCCTGGCTGACTCTGTGATGAGTTTCCACACAGGAACGGACTCGTTTTGCTCCCTGGCTGAAACTCTCGTTTCACTCTGCAGGCAGTTGTGAAGAATTGTGGTGGAGTCCTTTTTCCTAAATGCCAGCATGCCAGTGTTTAGACAAGGGGACGCTTCTGGTCATGGTTTTTATTTCCTGGATTAAGACAGGCAAAAGGTGTGGTTTGCCAGTGTAAATGAGTTTTGGCCTTGTTCCGAGTTAAGAGGTAACCAAATTCAAAATATCAGCCAGCCTACTGTGCCCAGATTCTAAAGGCTCAGCACCAGCTCCATGCCATCCCATCCAACCTTTGCCTCAACCCCAGGAAAACTCGATCCCATTGGCCAGGCAGGAATTGAGGGCTAGTTGTCCCAGTGGAGCATCATTTCTGCTGGAAGGCCCTTGGGGTTATGAATTGCCTGACTGCAGTTTCTCACGAGCTTCCATCCCCCTAGGAGCGGTAGGTGAGACTGGGAGCAGCAGCTACAGGAAAGGCACAGAAAGAGCCAGGAAGGCGCTCCAGCTGTGAACGCAGCTGTAGAAGGTCTCCCTGCATCCCCTCCTGCTGCCCCAAGCCATGCAGCAGCTTCTCCATGGTGTTTGGGACTTCTGCACTCAGGTTACATATGAGATGTGGGATGTAGGGTTTGCTGCAGGACCACAGCCATCAATAAGGATGAAGAGAAGCTAAAGCACAGCAGCAAAATCTGCTGACAAATGAGTTTGTGAGGAGCTGTAAGAAAAAAAAAACAACTGGAAAGACACTGGAGCCTGGCTGTGGACCCCTTTTAGGTGATTCCTCCGAGCCCTAGAAAATGTGCATCTTCTTTCCAAACAAATCACTGTAACTGTAGTGCTATAAAAACCTGGCTGTAATGTGGGCCTTGATCTATGCAGAGAGTAGAAGAAGGGTTTTAGATTAAGAGAATCACAGCACTGATTTTTGCAAGAAAGGCTGTTGAGAAAAGCTATCAATTCTCAAGTCTGGAAATGCAGCTTCTGCTTTTAGCTTTTCTACCGCCGTCTGCTGCCTGCAAAGAGCCTGCAGATTTAGCTGAATGCTCTGGGTGCTTTGCCTGGTACCCTGCTCGGAATTGCACACTCATGAATCTTCATCTTCTCAACAGCAAAACGTGTCCTATATTTTAAAGCCAATAAAGCGAATATACGCTGACAGGGAATGAGAGGTTCACATCCAGGTGGAGCCAGTAAGAGAGACAAATGTAGATGTGCAGGCAGAAAACAATCAGGCAGTCGCCCAGCACTGCTTCATCGACGCCGATGGCGGCTTCGCGCATGGCGTTCAGCAACGCTAGTGCCCGGTATGGCTGTCCCCACCGAGGAACTCCCAGCTGTCCAGGCTGGACTCGCCGGCCATCGGGCTCTTCTCAGCATCCTCCTCCTGGCAGCGGGGCTGTGATTAACAGCCCCACCAGGCTGGGCTGGGGGCCTCCTGATAAACTCCGTGCTTTAGAACAAAGCCATCATTCTCCTGAGTGGTTGAATGTACCGTAATGAACTGAAGTAAGGCAGAATGTAAAGGCAGGGAGATACAGGCACTCTGCTGGAAAGCAAAGTCATTAAAAATAATGAGCAGTCTTTCACTTCCTTCTTTTTATTAACTTTCTGCAGAGGACAACCTAGCACTTTATTTTTAACACAGTCTCCACTTTACTAATATCCATTAGACAGATGGCTAAAATTTTTCCACAACATGCCCCACAATATTTAGAAAAACAGTAAAAAAAAAAAAAAAAAAGCAAAACTGAGCCCCCTTTCTCCAACTCTTCTTCTCCATATTCCTCAGCCGATTATTTTTTCAATAACTTCTCTGAATTCAGCAACTCCTGCTATGCTCTGCAGTGAACACATGAAAAGCAGTGCACAAAGGTGCCACGTCCAGCAGAGATTGAAGTACGTGTGTACTAACCATTGCTAACAATTAGTGGAAATTTGAATTAATGGAGTTTTGCAAGCTCTTCCTTGGCATGGAGGTGTGTCCGAAGCCACCATCAGAGCCTTGGCATTCCAATTCAGGCTGGATAAATCGGTCCTGCCCTGCAAAGGAGGGGTGACGTGGGTGACAGGACCCACCAAGCATTGCACAGCTCAGGCTGCTTTTGAAACGGCTGCTCAGGCACGGCTCCCCAGCCCTTGGAAAGGTCTGCTCACCAGAAACCGGGCTGTTAATTTCTCTAGCGGCTCTTTCTTCCCCTGTAACCACAGAAACCTTCAGCTTCAGCACAGAACCAGAAGGTCTGATCCTGCCCCCGGCCCCTGAACCAACACTGCCCTCAGGCTCCTCTGCCCACAGCAGCTGCCCAGGCTTGAAATGCAGCAATTGCCCTTTGTAGACACTGAGGTACTGAGTGCGGTGAAGATTAAGCTTAGTTACAAGCAACGTTAAAATATGCCATTACTATAATCAGACATGTGGCTCAAATCATTGCCCCAGATCTTAAGAGCTGTCAAGTAGGATTTAGGCTTCTAATTTACACTCATAACTTGTCTTCGTTGCAGCTTTAAATGGAATTTTTTATTTATTACTGCAATTCTACCACCCGGGTCGGGGCCTCCTGGGCTTCTAAAACCCAAAGCAGCTCCCCAGAACCCCTTGGGTGAGATGGGTCCCTGCTGCCCCCCGAGCCAGGCTCTCAGTTTCTGCCTCTCCCCTCCCTGCACCCATGCACAGACCCTCCGCACCTGGATCACAAAAATCTGCAACCAGGACAGAAATGAAAATTTCAGAAGGCTATGAGGTAAACTGAATGTAACATCAAAATAAATAAGCAGCGCATTTGTGTGAGGCTTGAGAAAGGAGTGGGTGGGGAGGGGACTGGCTGGAGGTGGAGAGCAGTATTGCACAGCCCTGCACTACCTGCTGGCTGCATCCCGAACCACCGGGAAAGCCGGGAATTTAGCATCATCAGACTGCCCCAGTCCTGCAGCCATGGGAGTCCCAAAGACATCTGAAGATCATCCTTTGCAAGCACCTTCAAAAGCGGTTGCACGGTGATTTGTGGACTATGGTATAACGGCCTAACGAGTTTGTGTAACTTGTACAATCTTTGTGATTTCTCTGGTGTAAGCGTCCAGAGAAGTGACTGAAATACTGGGCCTGCCCTTGGACTTTGGCCCAAAAGCTGAAGTGGAGTAATTGATGGTAACACTTATCCAGAGGATTGCAACTATTTTTTATGTCGCTTTGACATGTCAGTTCCTCTGTACCTTACAAACCCTGGGTTGTGTCTCACATCAGTTAACTCATGACAAATCGCTGGCTACTCTTATTCTCCCTCTTCTGACACATTTGTGAGCAGACTGTGATTTCTGCTCACTCAAAGCTCTCGCCCACACTTAGTGGAAGGAATAAGCATGATGCAGAAGGAAACAATGGGCTGAGAATGCATCTGCCATGCGCCTTTCTCTGAGGTGTTTGTGGCTGGGGCTGCTTGAATGTCCCTGTTGATGGCAGGTCTGGTCTAAGTAACCCCCGGCCCAGGTCACCTCCCCAACCCAGGACCCATCGTGGGTCTCCGCTGGTACTACCAAGAGGTGATGCCTCTGATCCCAGTAGGGCAGCACACAGGGGATGCCAAGAACTGCATCCCCCTAATGACAGCCCACAACATTTCTCAGCATGCTTTTGCCTCATGGAACCGGGGCACTCACTTGGGAGTGCTCATGGATGAGAAGCTCAACATGAGCCGGCAGTGCGCGCTGGCAGCCCAGAAAGCCAACCGTATCCTGGGTTGCATCAAAAGAAGCATGGCCAGCAGGGCACGGGAGGTGATTCTCCCCCTCTACTCTGCGCTTGTGAGACCCCACCTGGAGTACTGTGTCCAGTTCTGGAGCCCTCAACATAGAAAGGACATGGAACTGTTGGAACAGGTCCAGCGAAGGGCCACTAAGATGATTAGAGGGATGGAGCACCTCTCCTATGAGGATAGGCTGAGAGAGCTGGAGCTGTTCAGCCTGGAGAAGAGAAGGCTCCGGGGAGACCTGATAGCAGCCTTTCAGTATCTGAAGGGAGCCTACAGGAGAGCTGGAGAGGGACGCTTTGTCAGGAAGTCTAGTGATAGGACAAGGGGTAATGGTTTTAAACTGGAAGAGGGGAGATTTAGATTAGATATTAGGAAGAAGTTCTTTACTGTGAGGGTGGTGAGGCACTGGAACAGGTTACCCAGGGAGGTTGTGGAGGCCCCATCCCTGGAAGTGTTTAAGGCCAGGCTGGATGGGGCTTTGAGCAACCTGCTGTAGTGAGAGGTGTCCCTGCCCATGGGAGGGGGGTTGGAACTTGATGATCTTTAAGGTCCCTTCCAACTCTAACCATTCCATGATTCTATGATCTATTAAATATTTTTAGTCCTTTTGATCTGTTGTTGCCAGAGGAGGCTGAAGCTGGTGGTGGTGGGAGCCTGAGGGATAGGGCTTTTACAGTCACAGCTCAGCTCCTAACAAAACCAAAGCATGTGCTGGATGAGGACAGCTCTCAAGTCGTTGCTTTTCATCCCAGCTTGTTTTCAATCCTTCTCCAATATTAAACACACATATTCCTGCAGAAAATCTCCCACTACTTGTCCCAATGTTTTGTATAACCAAATCAAGTCAACATGGCATTTTCCTACAGGACCGCAGTACAGCTCCCCATGGTTCACGTTAGCCGTGTTAGGCTGTCACGACAACCTAGCACTGATCACCTGATCACAGAACAAATATTTAAGTCTGGGTTGGTGGCAAATATTTGCACTTGAGCTTGTGTTTCTTGGTTGTAACTGATAAAATGCATGCTCTTGTTTCTGTCAAGGAAGGTCTGGTGCCTTTTTCAGGTTACTTTTCAGTGGGATTTCTCTCTGAGCTTGCTACCCATACTCTGGCCAGTTTTACAGCCACTTCCAACAGCAGCAGAATGGACAAGACCATACACAAGCAGTAGGTCCCCACATTTCATATCAGATATTCAGTTGTCCGTGTTAAATATTTTTAGAATTTCCTATTCATATATGCATTTATACACACAGCTACGTGTTAAGATTATGTCTGTCCTGATTTGGACTGAGTCAAATTTCCCAAAATCTTGAACTTTTCAGGAACGGCATGGAACAGCAGAGCCTTTGTTTCAGTCAGTTCACTACAGAAGGCCAGAGGAAATTCAATTAAGAGTAAAATATTCATTGTGCTTACGTGCCACCGTATATTAGTCTTCTTCCTCCTCTTCTACAAATTGCTGTGGGCTGTACTGGTATACAAGGTACACACCAGCTGAGGATTTATTTTTGTAAATCCCTTTTGGGTTTGCACTCCAGCAGGGCCCGTGCCAGTGACTCTCTCTGACAGCCCAGAAGAGATATGAACTGTAATTGATTGTGCCCCTGAGAGCTTTTCTTCCTGTTTGTCTGTCTGTGTGTGTGTGCGCACGAGGGGAGGGAGAGAGACAGAGAGAGAGATCGTCTTTTATGTTTTGCCAAAAGTGGCTTTAATCCAGCACTGAGCTTTTCTTCTTCTTCATGCATGTTCCCAAATGCTGCTGCATTTTGTGTTTTCAGGCTGGGATCAGCAAAAGGCAGCGTTCAGAGAACATCTTGCTCCAGAAATTTCAGAAAGCAGCCTTTTTTCTTTAGAAAAGAGGCGAGGGAGGTGGCAGAAGTGATGACAGAGCTCAGTTCTGAAGACATGGAGGGAACGGCGCTGCTTCACTGCACTGGGCCCTCTGCCGTGCTGAAGGGCTCCGGCAGCGCAGCTCTGCCAGGTCCTGCTGAGGCAGTCAGAGAGGTCACAGTTCCCCCCTCTTTCTGTCCTTCACCTTCCTTTCCTCTGCCAGGGGTCTCCATCCTGGTGCAGGGTGCCGCGGAGCAGAGGGGGCTGCATTTCACACCCAGCCTGCCAGCCAGTGAGGAGGAGGCTGGTCTCTTCACCAGGCTGCAAAGCGCGGTGGAAGGATGTGAATGAACCACTTTTCCCCGCTGCCACATCTTCCCCGGGGGCCACGGGGTCTGGAGAGAAGTGGGGTTCCTCAGCCTGTGCTGCCTCCCCTCCCCATCCCTCCCTGGGGCTTGGGGGATGCAGTTGCGTGTTGGCTTGCAAAAGCAGAGCATATGCACCCCCCTGATTGTAGTTGCCCTCCACTTCTGCTCTAATTAGCATTTTCCACCTCGAGCAGACCTGTGCTGATAGAAATCAGGACAGGACTCCTGCTATCAGGAGTAATGTCTGCTGGAAGTGAACAGACTATGTATCATGATGTCCATGAAGGGGAAAGGAATAATGGTCAAAAAATATTTGGCCACATTTTTGGATAACGCAGTGACACAGAACTCAGAACATTCATGTCTTTTCCTGATTCTGGTCCAATTTTACTCTACAGTTGTCTTAAAACTTCATAAATTGAGTAATTACAAATCACGCACTCTCTTAGTGCCTGTAAATTAGAATTATAGAATCCCAGGGCAGCCCAGCTTGGAAAGGATCTTGAAAGATCATCTGGTCCAACCTTTTGTGAGAAAGGAAGACTAGATAAGATTATCTAGTACCCTGTCCAGTTGCATCTTAAAAACCTTCGGTGATGGGAACTCTACCATATCCTGGGGAGGTTCTTCCAGTGAATCATTGTTCTCACTGTAAAAAATTTCTTCCTTATGTCAAGATGAAACCTTTCCTGGTGCAACTTGTACCTGTTGTCTATTGTACACTGTTCTTGCTAGCCTACTCTTCCAGACTGTCCAGGTGTGTCTATAAGATGGTTCTCCCTTCTGACATGTCCACCTCACCACTCAGTTTAGTGGCATCAGCAAACTTGGTGAGAGTGCTTTCAATCCCATCATCCAGATCATTTACGAAGAGGTTGAACAAGGGTATTAGGAGTTGTTCTCTGATGTAGAGAGTATTCGGACTCTCATTTCATCCGGAGGCTAAAGAGGCAATTTTGCCTGAGTCTCGGGAAGTTCATGGAGCAGATCCTCCTGGAAGCCATTTCCAAGGACATAAAAGATGGGAAAGTGCTTGGGTATGGCCAGATTGAGTTTGCCAGAGGCGATGACCAACCTGATAGCCCTCTGTGACGAGGTGGCTGGCAGTCAGACAAGGGGAGAGCAGGACATATTGTTTACTTTGACTTTAGCAAGACTTTCTACAGTATCCTTGTAGCCAAACTGGTGAGACATGGGCAAGACATTTGGACTACAGGGTAGGTGGAAATTGGTTAGCTGGATGATGACCAGCAAGACTAAGGATAGTGAACAGCAGGGCAAAGTCCATTCAGTGTCTGATTAATAGTGGCATCCTGAAGCCAATAGAGTTCAACATTTTTATTAAAAATCTGGACCACAAGGATGAGGTGTATTCTCAGTGATTTTGTAGATACCGAATTCCCTTATATTCAGCTCTTTTGAAACCATGTTTGGTGTGCTTTGTCCAGTTTTGGTCTTCTCCAGTACAAGAAAGACATTGACAAATGGAGCAAGTGCAGTGGAGGGCCACCAAGCTGGTCAGGGGCTGGAGCACAAGGCATATAAGGAGACGTTGTGAGATCTGGGCTTGTTCAGTCCAGAGAAGAGATGGCTTTGGGGGAACCTTATTGCTGTCTACAAAAATTTAATGGGGGTATAGAGAAGAAGAAATCATACTCTTTTTGGGAGTGCGTAAGACAGCAGACCAATTTTCTGCAATGCAGAAAATTCCAATTAGATAGCATGATATAATTTTTTTCCCCTCTGTGAGGGCAGTCAAACACTGGAAGAGGGTGCCCATTGTTGGAGATATTCAAAACTCAAATATACGAGGAAATCCTGAGCAACCTGATCTAGTTGGCCTTCTAGCTGGGAAGACAACTAAGAATGGAGGGGCAGGGCTCTGCATTTTCTATGGCATTTTTTCATTCATAATTTAATTTTTCCCCCTCATTACTGTATAGAACCAGTCCCTGTGGGGCCTGACTAGAAAAACAGTCATCTGAAGATGTTTTCTCTTCTACAGTTACATTTTTGTTGCTTCTGCTAATAAAAAAACCCCCACAATAATTGTGTTAAATGCCCTGCAGAAGCCTAAATAATTTTTTCCAGTCTTAAAACCTTTATCAGCCAACCTTATTTTGTTAAAACTTTCATGTTAAAGTAGCTTGAAAAATGACACTTGGTGAGTCTGACGAGCTGCTTTCCATAAAACCGTATCAATGGGCATGGCTGATAGCGTTCTGCTGCAAAGAAAACTCTTTATCAGTAACTCTGATGCTTTGCCCAGAATTGATGGTAAGCCCAGAAGCCTACTTTCAGACCACTGTATTTATGCCTTTAAAATAATGGCACACAAATGAGCTTTCTTACAGGCCTCTGGGAACATAAGCCAAAACTTTCCCAGTTGGGTGCCAAAGACTGCACATTTGAATAATGTCTGCAAAGGCCATGGGAATGGCAGATGCTTAAAATTAGGTCATGTTTATTTATATGTTGAACACGGGTTTAGGCATCTAGCTTCTTATATGAAAATTATGCAAGTGTGAATAGCCCAATTCCAGACAAGCATGGATCATTCATGTTGCTTACACGTAAAAATCTCTTGAAAGTGGGTGTAGACAGCAGGAACTCGTTCAACGTGGCTGTGCCGGCAGGGAAGGGCAGGGTTTCCTCCACTGCCAGGTGTCAAAATCAGCATCAGATAATAGTGGAGGTGTTGAACAATGTACAACATGAAGATACACCTGTGTGGGAATTTGCCATGGAGCAGGTCTGGGATGGAGATTACATGGCATTTGAAGAAAGACACACCGAGACGGAGGAATGGAGAGAGGGAGAATAACCCTTAAAATGAGAATTCAAGTGGGAAAATTATAAGTCCTGCCAAGTCCTTCTAAGCTACTGCTGCTAATGACAAGGCTGTCCCTGAGTTCAAACCATCTCACTTGCCGACACTTACACTGCCATCAAAGGGTGCTTTTCCAACCGGCCACATCCCGTCTCCCAGGGTAGGAGTTGAACATCGCTGCAATAAATCCAACCGAATCTATTATATATGGTATTAAAAATTGAAAGTGCATTGTGATCAGCCTGTGTTGATCCTGGCCAAAATCCATAGGAAAGAAATTCACAGCAAATATCT
The DNA here is from genome assembly GCA_013398295.1 of Chionis minor. Classification (NCBI taxonomy): domain Eukaryota; kingdom Metazoa; phylum Chordata; class Aves; order Charadriiformes; family Chionidae; genus Chionis; species Chionis minor. The sequence continues at coordinate 7,436 of VZSF01009952.1, read as the reverse complement.
TTGTGGTGCTGAGGGCGGGAGGTGAGATTTTGAAGATGATCTAAGTACGTGCCTCAGCAGGGCTGATTTTGCTGGGCAGGCTGCCCTGCTCGTGTGGGTGCGCTGCTTCTGATAGCCAAACGAGCTTGTTCAGAACAAGCTGGGCGTCTCTGCACAGCCCTGCTTTATCACACAAGCTTTGCATTTAACTTTGGCTCCTGAATGTATAAGTCATTTTTAAGTGGTATTTCTGGCCAGAAACGGAACGTCCTTGGACACCAAATTCATATTTAAATCGCTGGGAATGACATGTCTAAACACCCTTGAAAATCTGGTCCTATGGCTTTCAAGTCACCGAAATGCATCTGTAAGTCTTAGCCAAAGGACTAGTCTGATCTTGCCATCTATTGATAGGAACCCACAGCTACAGCTGGGAATGTATTTTCTTTACAATCTTCTCCAGGCACCTGAAGGGCTAGAGTCATTCAGCCTGTGAAAATCAGCTCCTGCCTTCCCTGAAACGAAGAGCTAGCGTTTACAGCGTGCTTCTATTGTCCCTTGACAGGCTAAAAAAAGGCTTTGTTTCCTTTATTGTTTCTAAAACAATGGGACCCAAAGAAGCAACTGTTTCTAATATTGGACAATACATTTACCCTCAAAAGACAAGCGGTTTGTAATGTGGGATGCCTGCTCCCTCTCCAGTGCCCAGCTTGAGGACACAATTTCCAAGCCTTTCAGGTTTCTCAGCTTGGTTGCCTAAAGAAGCAACTAGCCCAAACTGATCATAGTTTAAAAAAATTTTAAAAAACAACAAACAAGAAACATCAGCAACAAAGAAAAATGTCTAATAAAGTATTTGGGGGCTAAGGGTAGAGGAGATGATTTCCAGCCCTCTTGAGCGTCTGGATCCTCAGTTCTTCCTCACCCATCTTTGTTCCCAGCCTTTCCTCTAGAGAGCATGTACCTGCTCTACAGTGGCCACCTTATGCCTAATTTACCGAGCCATTTTTTTCATGCTTAATTCAGAAAGGAAAGAGTTTATGGACCATAAGACCTCACACAAAAAATCACAGAGGAAGGGAGGGAGGGGAAGCAGTCTGGCAAAGACATGGATCAGAAGCAATAAAAGTGCTTTTCCTTCTCCAGCATCTAGGGAACTTGTGACTCCTAATGTGGGAGGACTGAAACTCGCTATGTAGTCCTGGAGTTAATTTAAAATATAATCAGCAAAGTACTTAAAAGAATGAACGTCTGCCAAATGAGTAAGCCATTAAAATATGCCCAAAGTATGTTATATAAGCAGAGTTTAATGCAACTGATGGCAAGAAAATATTTGGAGTCGCTAAGTCTGTATGTACCGCAAATCAAAGTGTTGTGTAATTAGAATTATTTTGTCACCATCTTGTGGGACGTTAGGGTAACATCTGGTATGCTCCTGATTCCAGCTTGCGGGTTCAATATGTGCTGAAAAAAAATGGTCAGGAAGTGACTGCTCTGAATATTACACTGGTGTCAGTGCACATGGTGCTGTAAAATGAGCATTTTAGAGCTCCTGCAGCTTTGCTGTGCTGCTGAGCAAACTTTCCTGTTTGCGGGCCAAATATTTCTCCCAAAGGCTGTATGCGGATTCTTATGAAAGTTGGCACAACAAAGAGGGAAGAGAAGTCAGATTGCTAACATAAATGGTTATGTCTTCTCAGAGAACGTCCCCGTTTCAGCCATCTGATTTCAAATGGTTTCCTTAAGCCTTAATTTATTACTTCGAGTTCAGAAACTGTGCCTCGGCTGAAGATGCTTGAGAAATACTCTCCCTCTCTCCACCGGCCCAAGCAGTCGGTGTCTGATGCAAACTTTTCCGGGTAAATGCGAACCAGATGTTCCCCAATCCCGACTTGTGAACTTCTGTCCCGGGTTTCTACCCCGAGCCAGCGCGAGTGGGCTGGAGCGCTGCGGGGCGGCCAGGGGCTCCCTGGATAAGCCCCCTGCTTCCGGACCCCCAGTCTCCGAGCTCCTCCCTCGCTTCCCACCCCCACTAAAACACTGACCACCCTCTTTCCAGGGCCACGGTACAGCACCCAGCACCGCAAAACAGCTTTGTAGCCAGCAAACACGTCCTGCTGTGAGCTTCTAAGAGAGGTAGCACAACGATCCCCTGGTGCCAGCTGTGCCCAGGGACGCCTCTCAGCCAGCCCTCCGGCTGCCGCCATGTTAGCCGAGGGCCTTCTGCCCGAAAGGTCTGTGACAGAGAAATCTGCAGTCAGATTGTATTTCCCAACTGTTAACAAAATTTCTCCTGGAATAAAAGTGGAGGAGCTGGCGCCACTTTATGCTATTCAAAACCACAAATTTCCTCTCCCTCGCAATCTGCCAGAGTTACAGACTCTTTTGCAACTTCTTAAAAATTCAAGATGTTTTCCTCAAGTGCGCATCTCCCTCCTTCGAAACGCACCCAGGGAAAATTAGTGATGCAATTTAACATTGCTGCTAAGGAGAGGAGAGGGAAGGGTGATAGTGAAACAGCACACCAGCAATGCATGTGAATACATTAGTAAGTGTTTCATCCCGCATCTTCCCTGCCTGGGGATGTTAAAAGTTTCTGCAGCAAAAGGAAATGTTGATACAGATGATGCTGCTGCGGCCGAGGCGAGGAGCGTAAGCTATGCCTGAGCGGGACGAGGAGGGTGTCTTCTCTCTCAAGCCTCAGGGATGCTCCAGGGATGGTAAATTAAACAGGGCTGGGGCATGGGCCGACCTCTGTCTCGCCGGCTGGGGCATTAAATTATCGCCACGTTTCATGGTGTTGTTTTGGCCTGTACTGCTCTCTGGAGGGTGTGTGGGCAGGATTGTATACCTGTAGACATACGGAGGTGAACTATGTTGTGCCACTACTTAATAGGGTAGATGTAGCCATGGAAGTAAGATTTTATTTGATGCCCAGCAATATGTCCAGCCTAAACCACGATACAAGACCTGTTTAAAATTCCATGTCTGGAGTGATAGTTACATTTTCTTGTTAAGAAATACCTTTGACTCTAATGCAGGCATGTAGGGAGCTGGATGGGAAATGACAAAATATATAATTTCCCCGTTTTTAACAGCATATGTCACCTTGCCCCTCTTTGTTCAGTGTGTTACAGTCCTCCTGCCCTGAGGCCTCTGGCTGTGTATGACATTATGAAACAGACCACTGTTGTTAGTTGGAGACTGCTACTATTCCGGTAATAAACTTGTGAAATTTGTTACAGGTAATAAGCACTAAGAACAGTCAGGAACCCTAAACCAAGCAACTGGAGATTTGAAGAAGACATCTTTCATATTTCATTTGTCTTGCTGTTTCCAAGAGGCTGAAAGACAGGTGGGTCCTGAACTTCAGCGGGACAGGAGACCTGTCCTGAGGGGGACACAGCAGAGACCCCAGCGCTGAGCCTCGGAGGTGCCCTGTCACGTCATGTGAGCCACAGCTGCACACGGGACAACCAGGCTCCTTGATGGCACCCGTGGAAAAATTCGGGATCATTTGCAAGGTTGACAAAAGGGACTTCTGGGGAACCAGCTACCCACATTGCCTCCAGGAGATGTTAAGGTGCGAGCTCTGCGCTGGCCACTGAAGTCGGCACTGGAGGGAAGCAGCTCCTTCCTTCCTGGTGAAGGAACCAGGTGAGTGTGGAAAACCAAATCTCTTCCCAACCACACAAGCAGGGCTTTCATACATGCAAGGGAGATTCTTTGATGTGGTCAGCCATTAGGGGCATGATTTTTTTAGGAAGAAGATGTAGGTTCGAGACTATCATCTGCTGGTTGCAGCTATGTAGGGATGACGGTCTGTCTCCTGCATGCCAAGAAATCATTTTAGTGTACTCATATCTAATATTCTGACATTTTTAGCTCCTGCTTGGCAATGGCACTGATCACATTGTATAGCTGTGGCTTAGATGGTGAAGGCAACGTGAATTAGCAGCACAATATACAACTAGATAGACCTTTAAAGCAAAACATGCCCTCAGCTTTGCATGAAATTTCTGCTTTCAGAGTAAGTGATTCTTGTTTAGCTACGGGGAATTTAACTGGCAAGATTTCTAGTAAGACAGACATTTTGAACAGCAACTCCTGATTAAAAAAAAAAAACACCAACAAACCACAAGACTTACTGTGTTACACCATTTCTCCTGTATTACTATTAATAATAGAATATTTTGAAAAATAACCACATGGTTTGTCCTGGACAAAATGCTACAGGAAGACACAGAGCCAGGAACAAACATCCCAAAGCCCCCACAGCCTGAGGTCTCAAGCATGGGGAACTGGATCCCCACACTAGATCTGTGCACCAGCACAGAATTACAGGCGTATTACTGGGATTCAGCAAAAGGCTAGAAATACACCCTGGTATGATGATTTGTGGGATGAGAGCCAGAAGTTGGTTACTGTACCGAACAGTGATCACACCAATTTGCATACATTTTTTTTCTTTAATGTACCTCATTGCAAAAAAACCCCAAAAAACAATTCGCCAAGTTGCTTCTTAAGCTTGTGCCAACTTCGGCCTTCTGACTTGGAAAGTGCCACAAACTTGATAAGGAGTGTGTAGGGGTAGGGGAGCTTGCGGTAGAAATATTTGAATACACAGTTGTTTGAATGTGTGTTTCTAGGGCAATAACATTAAAATATGCTACCTCACTTTTGTTCAGCGAGTAAAGCAGAAAGAAAAAATTCTGAAGAATTAATTTCTCCAAATGAAAGTTGTTTCGGTTAGAAAAGTCAGGCTCATCCAATAGGTGCGACACAATGTTCCTGGTGCATAGAACAAAACACACAGAGAGAAAAAGGCACCACGCAGCACAGAAGTGCCTGTAGACATATTTTTTATTAAAATTTTATGATTCTTACAGCTTATATATAATTTATTATGGCAGTAACAACACAGAGCCGCTAACAATGGTGGGGTTTTTGTTTGATTATAGGCTAGGGAAACTTTTCAGGTAGCCAGAAGCTTGTTTCCACTTTAGAGATAAAGCCCTCCCTGTCCCTCTGCCTAGACAGGGGTGTAAGTCACGCGGGAAACAGTTCACTTTCTTCGCTGCTTTGAAAATACCCTGAATGTTGAATTTCACATGAAGCAATGCTGTCGACAGCTGGCCAGGCAAACACATTGCAGGAGGGTGTGCTTCCAGGCCAAAGAAAATCTCCCTCTTTTATGCCTGCCTATCTGCTTTCTCCATAGATCCACCTCAAAATAATCCCTCTTAATAAATATTTGGCAGTATAATTACCCAAAATACACCCAGCCATATAAGAAAGAAGAGCACTGAACCTCTAATCCTCGCGTGGAAGAGAGGACTCTAGAAGTAAAATAATCTTATTTTACCATGCACTTTCTAGTCCTGCCCTTATGTTAGCGTACAGGTTGGGTGTTTTCCCTTTGAGGTAACAACTACAAATTTACTCCTATTTTTCCCTTCTCTCTCAGAAGTTGCAAGCAGGAATTTAGTTAAGGAACTGAGGATGGTGTTACTTTTCTGGCAAAAGTAGTAATAAACCTGAGACAGAAAACAATAATTGCAGGGCAAAAGAATTCTTAGCTAAATACCTTGTAAACCCTGATGAAAGGGGCTACTGGTGGCAGCTTTCTTTGCCCTGAGTGGCAGACCTTCCAGGAATGCAAATACTAGCAGGGCTGCTGTTTTCTTTACTGAGGTGTTAAATAAATGTTTTGACAACAAGCCTTTTCTGCAAGACATTTTAAATACAAAGCATTAAAAAGAAACTTTCTGCTTCCTGCTTTTACAAGCGCAAATTTCAATTTGTTTTCTGCACAACCACATTCTTAATTACTCCAGCTTCCAAAGGAACATAAAAAAAACCCAAACCTCATAAAAGATGATGAACTGGCCGTGCATGTCATTCCCATGATCAATGAATGACTGCCAGAGACAACTGAAGCGCAAAAAAAGGATTCATCCCACCAGGTGTAAATATATGCTGCTGCTGCTACGAAACATTCTAGCCTTTTGCATATAGAAAATTCCTGAGCTCTCCTTGAATGTTCCTTGCTTCTGTAAATCAGACTGTAAAAAAAGACCATACAGTGATTTCAAAAAAGAGTCTTTCAGTATTCATAAATGCGGGGTTTTTGCTTTCCAAAACAAAATAGTAATGGTGCGCAAAACAGAAAAAGCTTGTTTTATTTCAGCTACTTGGAGAGGGAGTAGCTCTCTACCATTTACAGCATGGGTTCTCCCCGTTGCATGCTTTGTTTAATTATACAAATAAGATTTGAAAAACATATGTGGACAAGAAAATTTTGTTTCAAGAACAGAGATAAAACACACACACAGATTAAAGAAGGAAATACTTGTTTATTAAAAAGGAAAAGGTTCTGGATGGCAGCACAGAGTCAGACATGAGACAGATGAATGTATGCACAGCTGTTCATGTTTAAAGGCAGAATATAGACATGAATACAGTTAGATCTTTGCTCTGCTGCTACAGTATTTTTATACAGTCAATTCAAAGGAATATCTGTCATAACTGAACACAAGGAGAAATTTATCAGAAACAGAACACAGATTGCTTCTCTAAAGCCAGGATAAACAAAGCCTAGAAAAGCCTCTTAAGCTATGGTATTGCAAAATAAACTTAATTGTGCAAAAGAAAATCACCTTCTGTGGATGAGAAGAAAATCACCTTCTCCGGATGAGAAGATTAAATGTCAGATTCAACTCCAAGTCAGATAGCTTGTTTTTCGCTTTGAGTAAAATGCAGGTAATTTTCCCCTGCTATCATCACAGTTACTGCTCTGTCTGAAGGGAAGTCAGTATTATGAAGCAGGAACACACTTTAAAACAATACCTTACTTTATTCTATGATCTATTCAGCCTATTTGCAAAGCACACCAGAGAGAGAGAGAGAGAGAAGTTGATGAGGCCCCGCTCAAAGTTTTTTTTAATGCATAGATACAACAAGACCATCTTGAAAAATCAGAAAGGCTCAGGAAAAGCTGGCCAAGGACTACAGCAGAGCAAAGCAGGCCTTGAAAGATAGACCATGAGCCGGCCCAGAGAATACCAATGCTCCCAAGAGTTGCCACTCTCCAGCCTGGGGAACATTATTTCACGTTGGTTCGGCCAAGCTGACCTCCAGTCCAGCTTTTACCTGCATTAAGTGAGCGAGGTGCCCCGTAACCGGTGAGTATAAAGGCATTTAAGTGCAGCCTTTGGCCTTTCATGGTTCAATTTCTACAAAAGTAGAAATATGGCAGTCTATTGTATCATGAAAGTTAATTTTTGGAAAGGTTCCAGTGGGCTTCTTTGGCACGCAATTGGAAATTATTTTCATTTTTAAATAAAGCCAACATGTAACGCCAACTTGGATTACTATGAAATCTCAACTGCAGTGTTTATATATAAGTGCTCATTTTGATATTAATTTCCTGTTTAAATATTAGAATCATAGAATCA